>JAOVVB010231842.1:0-10389 GCA_028570985.1 Heterobranchus longifilis
GACGTCACCCATTGGTTTGTGGACTAGCGTTTTGAAGCCACAAGTTTGGAATTTGGCCATCGCCATCGGTCGCCATGTTGACTTTTTGGAGCCAGAAGTGGACCATATTTAACTTAACTGAGTCCCATTTAAAACAACAAATTAGTTACAAAACATAAAAATATTATCTTGTAACAGAAAGTCATACGGATGAGAAAAACAATATGTAATAATAATAATACAATTATTATTATTAATAATAATAATAATAATGTCAATATAATTGTCATAACTCCATAGAAAAGGGAAAAAAAGCTGACGGTAAAGACCCTTACACACAGTGGACATGACGAACAAACAACATGAAAATGTAATACGCTCATCGGTGAATACCTCACATCAAAACCTACCTATATGCCAGTTATAGGATTATTTAAGAAGATGTATTTTAATTGTAGTTTTTTAAACACTGATAGAGACCGACCTGGGGGCTGATTAATGTTGTTCCAGAGTATAGGTCCAATATATTTGACAAAAAATTGACTGAGGCATGTTTTAACATGGGGAATATGAAGTTGACTTGATTGTCTGCTAAGAGTGAAAACTGGAATTGAACTGAAAATATCCCCAGAAATATGTGGGCAAACTTTCAATTTTATGAACAGCTTTATAAACAAATTCACTAATTTGCATCCTACTGATGTCAAAAACAGATCAAATGTAGCCTACAATTTAAGAAATAATGAGGCAGATGGCTGCCTGAAACTAGAAGAAGTAGAAACTCTAACAAACTGTTTCTGCAGAAAGAAGAGTGGCTTGATCAACGTGACAAAAGTCTTGGCCCAAACAATATTACAGTATAGGCTCATTTTCTCATTGACTTGTACACAACCAGACGTCTTTTTGGAGCCAGTGGAGTCGCCTCCTGCTGGTCATTAGAAAGAATGCTTCACTTTTCAGGCCTTGCAAGCTCTGTCCATCTTTTTATACAGTCTATGGTAACCACACCAGCCCAGGACTTCCACATCTGGCTTCTTCACCTGCAAGATCGTCTGAGACCACACAGCTGATGCAACAGTTGGTTTGCACAACCAAAGAATTATTTGCACAAACCGTCTCAAGGAAGCTCATCTGCATGCTCATCATCCTCAGCAGAGTCTTGACCGGACTGCAGTCTAATCAGTTTAATCAGTATCTTCATGCCACACCTGTCAGGTGGATTGATTATCTTGACACAGTGCTCACTAACATGGATTTTAACAAATGTGTGCATGAAATTTGAGAGAGAGAAAAAAAAAGCTTTTTGTGCATAGAAAAAACTTAGATCTTTTATTTAAACTTGACCTATATTTCACCTATAACCTATTTATTGTCTCTTTTTATTGTTTCTGTGGATTCTTTCAGTTCTTTGCCTGTCTGTTGATCATCTTTGGTGCAGAGGTGGCAGCAGGGGTGTTTGGATTCTTAAACAAAGACAAGGTACATTTCATATTTTATTGCTTGAGTAGTGCAGTGCAGTGACTTTGATGAATCCTAATGGCACCACATCATTCACTTGTCCGCTCTCACACAGATTATCAAAGATGTTCAGACCTTCTACGCAACAACCTACAATGAAAACAATAACGGCACATTGATCATCTCATACCAGAAAGTAGTAAGTACAAAATAAAACATTTACAGCAACACTGTGTTCTTAATACATTTTTTAAAAAGCTATTTGCTTGCACATACTCCCATCATGTGTTTTTCTCCCCACTTTCAGCTGAACTGTTGTGGAACCATAGACAGCCCCTGCCCTGATCCTGCAGCAGATACTAAGGTAAGATCTGTCACCAGCTCCAGACTCAGGGCAGAAATTAAATTCTGCCTGTTTGTTGTCTAATGAACAAGTCATGGTGCCATACAAATCCTCCTGGCTCACTTGAACCTGACACTGCTTGACTCCTCTTATCTGTGGTGTGCAGGACTGTGAGACAGGCATCAAGGAGTTCTTCAACAGTAAACTCTACATCATTGGATACGTGGGCATCGGAATCGCTGGAGTCATGGTGAGTCAGGATCTGAGCAATCTTGAAACCCATCGGCTAGTGGGGGCAACGGGAAATATTTCGGGGGTTCTGGTGTAGCCAGTGGATATCCATACAAAGATGTCCGTCATTATTTACAGTCAATCAGATCGGCTCATAAACAGATGAATGCAGATAAATACATAAAAAAGCTGAATGATGATGATAAAAGATGATAGCCAATGGGTTTCGAGATTGTATTTTGGCCAATGTGTTCCGCTTCTTTTGCTCTCCCAACTGTTTACCTGCATGCAACCATGGAGAGAATAGGAGATGTCACCAGTCTGCGTCATATCAGTGGGATACAACACATGTGCAGTAAAATCTGATCTGCACTTGCCAAAAGCCTCAATAGATGGAGGGTGGAGGGATCATGGATCCAAAAAGTTCTGTCAGGCCGACTGCACAGAGACACAATTGTCTTTATTTCTAGCACCGTCTGCTGTAACCAAAGATATTCAATATTTCTAAGATATGGCACTGCCAATACCGCCAATGATAAGAAATGGTACACACTTCCTGTTTCCTAAGTTGGCGCGGTCTCATTTGAAAGTATAGTAAATACCATGTGGATGGATGAAAAATTATATTTTCACAATTTATTTATATTTTATTTTGCTAATATTAGATATCTACATGGCTAACAGCTATATTTAGCTTCTTCTTTTTTTTTATTGTAATCTGTGGTGATAGCAGACGTGTTGCAGATCTTGTGAGAGTTATGGAGATATGTGGCTTGTGAAAACTGGGTCCAACATTTAGTTTGGTGTCTATGGAGTGAAAGGATCAATCATAATCTGTGTTCACTTCTCCCATTGGAATCAATAGACTCAGAACTGCTGCTAGAGGCGGGGCCATAACTAAACACACATGACACAGATACAGGAAATGACTCTGAGGTGCAGGGTCTCAGTTTATCCACTGTCTGCACTCTGTAGCCCTCCAACATCACAGTTCCTGTTACATTGCACACGAGTCATAACCCAGAGCTCGAGAAGCGAGTCCCAGCCTACATCTAAACGCCTTGCATGCAACCAAAGCCTGCTCAAACTTGATTGGTCAATACTACTTGGACTACAAACGGAAACCAGAACGCTTCCAATACCAAAAATACATGTCCCGTTGCATTCACATGCCGAAATCTGTTTATAGATATTAGCATCTGAGAAGAAACACATTGTGAGTGAGAATGATTTAATTGAAGATCTGTTTTCCTCTCGACAGATCATTGGGATGATCTTCAGTATGGTGCTCTGTTGTGCTATTCGCAACAGCAGAGAGGTAATCTAATAGCTGGATCCTTGACCTCTGCCCTGAAAGACTGTACAGCCTTCAGATCAAATGTCAACCTTTGTCCATCATCCATCCAGGGACCCGGGAAATAGATCATGTTTAAAAAAAAAAAAATCCTTTCCATTACGGTGCTCAAATAATCTCTCCTGGCCTGATCTACCACTATTTTTTCTCTGAATTTGTATTTATTTATTTGCAGTCACAAGCAAAGTCGCATGCTCTAGCTCTCACAACATTAGACCACATAACCAGTGGGAACATTTCTGATGTTGACCTGACAATCTTTCAAAATATGTTTTCCTCATGCCCATTTGGCTACCATTACAAATTTTAACCCACATACTGTCACAGCAGTGCCAATGCTTTTTCACACAGCCTTGACACAGACCTATCTGCTGTGGGAAACGTTGGCCCCCAGAGAGCAGTCTGAGGTGAAAGCAGCTGAGTTTGCTTATCTGTGTGTGCACACAGATGAACACACACATGAACGCGCACAGACACACAAGCACAGCAATGTTGTGTTACGTGAGACTGCAGCCTTAAAAAAGGTTGTCTGGAATCTCGCAGGGAATCCTGATTGGTGGAATCAGAGTGGGGTGTCCAGAGAGGGAATGGCCAGCGAATGTTTCAGGAATACATCAGGCCACGCTCTTACTCACTCACATGTAGTATACATTCAGTACACACACTCTGTGAACTATACAATCAACACAGATTGCTCTCTGCAAGAAAAATCTGCCATTATCTTAAAGGAATAGTTCAACATTTTTGGGGAATTATTCACTTTCTTGCCGAGAGTTAGATTAGGAGATCGATAGCATGATCATGTCTGTGAATATGAAGCTGTAGCCTGCAGCTGGTTAGCTTAGCTTAGCACAAAGACTGGAAACAGGGGGAAACAGCTAGCCTGGCTCTGTCTTTAATAATAAGTCGTTTTATTTGTATAGCACCTTTCATACAAGAAATGCAGCACAGTGCTTTACACTAAAGAAATTACTTGGCATATAATGAGAATAAAAGCAACAAAAAAACAGGCCATGATCAATAAAATAAAAAAGTAAAATACAGACCAAATGCTATAATGAATGTAATATAAAAACAGGGCCAGAATGCCATAATTAACAAAAAATAAGATGGAAAATAAAACACACCTGCATGACAACAGCAAAAACAAGATAAAATAGATGAAAATAGAATACAAAATGCATAACACAAGATGGAAGTTAAAACCCACTGAATAATAATAATTTCTGCTCAGCAAACAGGCCGCTGGCTGTAGCTTCATATTTACTTTACAGACATGAGTGATATTGATCTTCTCATCTAGCTCTTGGCAAGAAAGTGAATAAGTATATTCCATAACTATTCCTTTCAGCAACTATACCCACGTTTTAGTCCATTTACAACAAATCATGCGTACTATATATTTTTGAACAATGCTGGTATATGGATTACAAGCAAAGTTTCAAGAGTCTTCTATGAAACAAAAATTTAAAAAACTTCCTGGAGCGGCAGGAAAAGTAAGTCCAAAAATCTAAAGCACAAACCAGTTGAACTAAAACACAAATTCCCTCCTCGTCAGAAAGGAGAAGCTGCTTGTCATATATATATATATACTCTCTTATGTAAGAGAGTACCTCTGAGTTGACTGTATGTCAAGAAGATGATGCGGACGTGTTTACAGGCTAAATATATGCTGTAACTGAGAATACGCAGTGGGGCTGTGAAATTTGGTTATTCAAGTCAGCCCTTTGAACTCTTCCCACCTCCATCTTTTTCCCCCTCTGTGCCTTAAAAAGTACAACGCCCTCAACAAAACAAAAACGGAGAAATAACCCCCATATTCCTCTTGGCTGGACAGACAACCTGCAATCACTTCCATTGATCCAAGTTCAATCAGGCCACTGTTGATTCTGCAGGGTTTATTCCAGGACTCTGGTGTGTAAATATTTGTGAGTTTTCTTGTAGTTGTACATTATTTGTGGTTGATGTGATAGTCATTATTTAACATGCTGTGTGTAGACAGAGGCGTGCAGTAGTTGTACAGTGTTCATGTAGTCATGACAGTGTTTATAGTCAAAGCAAATCCACGCAACTAAAGCAGCTTCTTAATGTGCCTTTCTTTGATGACAAGCTATTTTTGAACGTAGCAAAAGATCGTAGCAAAAGTGTACATATGTTTGTAGAGTTGGACTGCAATTAATTGTCACGCACACTCGACTTGCCATTATTGTTTTGGTGGGTTTTTTTTTTTTTAAAGTGGCTCAGCTGTGTCTTCTCTGCCAAGAGAGCTTAAGTGGTGAAAGCAACAATTTATCTGCCAACTATTTCAAAAGCCTCTTGGTGCTAAAATAAATTATCCAGCTAGGCTATGTGGAACACAAGTCTTTTTTCTTTTCTTTTTTTTTTTTTTTTACATTTCAGTGTAATGTGACACAAATGAGGAGACAACAAAGCCAGAAGGCAGTGTTTACTCCGAGTGTGAGGAGACAACAGAGTCACGTCAGAAGCTCTGTGGAGTTCAAACAGGAGGAACTACAGTTTAGTGCAACTCCATCCACAAAGCTGTTGCTGTTATATTTGTTGGAGCAAATCTGGAGATGTAATGTACATGTGCACGTCAAAATACCGTGTACACAGTCGAGCCTTTCGTAGTTGATTGCGTGTTAATTTATTTTAATACCATTCCACGCTTCTCAGGAAGATAGGTGTTTGAAGTTTAATAAAGCTTTTAATGTACACTGTTTGCTGTGTCTTATTTCATCACAGAGGTTTACATTCTTTGATATCAGTAGTTATTTCCTGTATTATTGACATCTAGTAATCTTTCACAGGAACTGACACAAGAACATTTGTTTTTTTTTGTTCAATACGAGAGTATTATTGCATATATGTCTTTGATGAGTAGCCTCACGTGGGATTTTTCGATATTTAATAACAGTGAAAGCTCTTGGCACCAAAGACATCTCTAAATCGTGAGATCAGCATCAGACTCCACCATTACACACACCTCCTTAATCATTCTCCTTTGGCTGCACAGGCCCTGAAAATATACCAGGAAGTCTATACACTTCCAGTACTGAAATAAAACCTCCACACCTCGCCAGATGTAATGTATACAGGCCGAAACGTTCATCAGATTTTATGGTGCAGTGTTTTATTTAAACTGAAAAACAAAAAGTATAAAAGGAAGATTTCTTTCCCTTTTAGGTAGAATAAATCTTCAGTTATTTGTAGTGAAATATAAAAATTAATCCCCTCAGCACACACATATCACAGTTAAATCTGTAGTAGATTTCCAGATGGTGCAGTGTATACTGTAGTTGTAGGTATAAATTTAGAAGGAATCACGTGAGTGCCAGGAAAGCCAGTACTTATTTGCTGTAGTGCATAAATATAGACTAGAATATAAGGACTAGTGTGCTAGAGGGCTAAGAATGAGTTATAATTAAGCATGGCTTCAATGCAGCTCGTGAGGAATAAAAATGTAACCATGTAAAAAGAATTGTTTTAGAAACGCATTCAAACTGATGACCTTATTAACATTGTAAAGAGATTTTATATTCCTTGTCAGCATATTTTGATTTCATATCCCCTAGGTTACCAGGTTTAGTCGCATGAGTTTCATGTCAGAGTTTCTTCTTTCTGCACTTGAGCTTCAAGGACAGCTGAAGATTTAGTTATGCGTGTGATGCCGCAGAGGCTCCAGGACTCCCCCGGGTAAAGTTACCCCAACGCTGCAGCATGAGCATTTCTACTGCCACAAATGTATCCGTGCCAGTGACGCACGCGTGGAGGAGCATGGCAACACCTTTTAAGCTTGCATCAGAAAAAAGGTACACCATTTCCAACAGCTCTACCTGAGAAGACATGACTGAACATGCAATTCTTCAGGCTACACACACTCCACAAATAACACAAGTAAACGCTGCATTTATAAATATTTATTCAGCATTTAGAAATCTGTATTTACATGTGTAATTCTAAAATGAAGAACTTAAAAAATAAATTATCTTCTCAACTGGTTGAAACACTTTCGACATGTTGACATGTTAAAACTTCTCTCAGTTTGAGTTTAACTTGGCACAGTTTGAGAAAATTGAAAAAAAATACAGGATACATATTTACATAAATCTGTTAAAAGTTCTTTGACCCAGAAGAGGCTGAGTGCAGCCCAACAACACTCTGTTCTGCTTCTAAATGTCTGACATGATACACTCCTGTGGGCTCCTGTATCTCTAAACCAATCACGGACAACCAGTCAACTAAGAGAAAGTGGCTATGGGTAGGTCATGTTGCACCTTTTCCAGAAGACTTGGTCCCAAAAGCACATTGGATCCCATCAATAAAAGTCTTGTCCATCATCAGACTAGTTTACAACCATCAATCATTTCCTTCTCCACAAAAAAAAAAAAAAACAGGCCTCCAAAGCCAATTGCAGCATATTAAGCCACAGCGTTCATGACATGACATAAACAGAGTTGTGTATGCTGCCACAGAGATTTCCCACAGTGTCCAGTAAAACACCTCAACCACAATTGTTCTGAAAAATAACCACCAGAAAGCACCTTTGTCAGCTACGGTCTTGAGACCAACTATAACACAAACTACATGAAGAGAATGTACAGACACTTCAATAGAACATGCTGGTGGACAGGAAGTCCAAATGTTTCTTTCGTTCGTCCATTCATAAGCTATGACTTAAACAATCCAGTTTTCAAGATTTTTTCCAAACCAGGTCGCAGCAATCATTTTATAGACGTTATTCACCAAATTAGATCCGCTTTACACTATATACAAAAGGCAGGGATCCTTATCCGTAGCCCAGTTTCACATTTAACCCTTTAAAAACAGGATTTAAGCTATTCAAGTAATGCTTCAATATACTTTGTTATTACTTACTCGATGCTCCCTCGCACTGTAAGGTCTCTTTTGTAACACAAGTAACAGCCATCACGCCTAGTGGTCTCCAAGATGGGGCAGTCGGAGATGATAGAACAGGTTAGAGTTACAGTGATATGGGGTGTATTTAGGGAGATTGGGGCTAAATCGAAGAAAACGTGTGAGCAGGTGTGGAGCCACAGGATTAGAGTCGAGTCTGATCTATTGAAAAGCTCCACTGGAGCCCATATAGACAGGCAAGTTTCAGTCTCTTGAATGATAAGATGCGCGTCGTGCTAAAGGCATAATTTGAAACCATTTTGAAATAAAATGGCATCTCCCTGGTCCCTTTAGCATTTAACTCTGAAAGCCTCCAACAATAAAGAAGGTACACGGTAATAGAGAGCTGGGTCCATGCCCAGGGCATAGCTGCCTGCAATTTAATGAGGCGGCAGAAAGACTAGGAAACAGCTTTGTTTATGTAGAGCAAATGTTGTAGGGTGTGTACCCCAGCAGGAACTCTCCAACTCCTACAAAGTACACAACCTGTGCAATGCCAAACAGTGGGGCAATAACAAGGGCCCGGCAACTGGCCCCCTTGAGGAACGCTCTGGGACCCTCCTTTCTCAGGATCTTTCTGCAATGGAAGAGAGAGCGCAGGGTTACTGTGCCATTCGTGCAAACCCCGGTGAGGGAAATAATAATGCTTGATGACTGAATGACTGATTTACCTGACACAGTCCACCACTCCATTGTAGGTTTCCTCATTAGCTCCTTTTTTGAGTGATTGTAGCCTCGTCTTGACAACTGCACAGACATACAAAGCTCATCTTAGTTGAGACTTCATAAAAAATAAATCTATGAAACAACTTAAAATATCAGTTAAAAAAGGGCCAGTGTGTAGGATTTAGGGGGATCTCTGGGCAGAAATGTATTTTTTTTCTCGCTCTCTTTTTTTGTTTTTAAATCGTGAAGTCTATGTACAATTGTTATGTTATGTAACAACCTGCCACTGGACTACAGATGTCCCCTTTTTAAATAAATAAATTGAAATATTAATAAGTATGTTTTCTTCAGTGTATAATCACCTGAAACTAAGAATTGTTGCGTTTCCTCTTCCACAGAGTAAGCCATGTTTTTACAGCAGTCCAGAACGGACAAACCAAACACTGGCTCTAGACAGGACCAACGCTTGGAGGAGTTTCAGTTGGTAATCTGCAACCTCTCTGCTAGATCAAGGTCATGACCCTGATGAAGGCCACAAGCCAAAACAAGTCAGTCACACAAGTTGTTCTACATACTACAAGTGTTTTGACCTATTTAGACTTCTTTTCCTTCTGAAGTTGCACCACAAAGCCTGATTCTAGCTCACTGCTAGATGCCACTAAACCCTACACACTGAACCTTTAAGAACATAACTGATGTTCGATGACTAGGTATCATATATAGACTGAGTCACTCACCGTCGCAAGGGCTGACAGTCACGGCAGCAATGGATCCAGCCAGGCAGCCAGACATGAAGGACCAATAAAAGGGCACAGATGGATCTTCAGATGAACGCTGGCCGAGCTGGTGCAGATGTGCAAAAAGAGGGAAGTACACGACGGAGAAAGGGATGTCCCTGAAAAGGCGACAAAACAAGTATGTTCACTACATTAAGAGACCGTTCACCAAAGACGGAAAACCAGTAAAGCGAGAGCAAGCGTGGAATTCCATCTTACCTCATCAACGTGGCTCCGAGTCCCCTGTACAGTCCTGTGACCCCTTTGGTCCTCAGCAGTTCTCTGGTGATCTGTGTGGCGGACACTCGCATGACTTGAGGCGCAGGGTTGGCGTTGTATGAACGGCTGAGAACGGCACTGGTCCCGCCCATCTTCAGAGTTGTTACTACACTGGGCACCACCCTCTGCTGGGCCGCTGGTAGATACAGGAAACGCATCATAACCGTTTTTCACCGGGGCGTGCTTATTTCATTATTTGATGCTGGTAATCTATTCGGCTGATAATTACCTAGCCTGCCAGCATCCTGCAACTGGATCTTGAGCATCTCCATGGGTGTGGTGATAATGACCTGGCACATTCCTGCACAGCATCCTGCCAACATCTCCTTTAACACAGTCAACCTGCCACTGAGGACACAAAAACACGAGTGCAGGGTTAAAAACAG
>JAOVVB010231863.1:0-10389 GCA_028570985.1 Heterobranchus longifilis
AAATTCGAAGTGCCGTTGGAATGTACCGTTTGGTTATTCAGAGCACCACACTCTGTGAGCGGCAGAGCGGCAGTGTGTGTTTTAAGTTGTTAATTCATATAGAAGTAGAAACATAATGCTCCGTTTATTCAAACAACAATGCTCTCATATTAGTGGCAGATTGGATTTACCAACGCACCCGATATCTACAGTGTCTGAGGAGAGAGTTTTCCACAGTATATCTTGTGTCTGCAAAGAAGAGCACGTCGCTTTTGGAACAGGATTTGGACAGCCTCAACTAATCCCAATGACATAAACAAAAACATGGAAGTTCAAATGCAATTTTGAACCAATAGCTGCATTTAAAGGCATTTTAAAATGCCCTTAAAACAACAGATTTAAGCCGCGATAACTGTCTTCATTATTTGCAGCATTTACTCTCAACATGGCTACTTTTCTAGCAATGCTTTCACTTAAACTGTCAGTAGAGACCTAAAATAGGTTGTGGGATGTGTCACTTTGTGATGTTTCCCCAGAAGGAATACCTCTTATTGGACCTGAAGCTAAAGGTGAGAATGAATTTGGATCTTGGGTTGATAAAAGTTTAAAAACAGAAGATGGATAACTCATGAATAGCATATGAGAAAGTCTATGTAGGCAAAGACAGAGCGGCTGCAAGGCAAGTCGACAGATGGACAGCGAAACAAGAATAAAACAAGAACAGAGAAAGAGGTTAACCATCGAGAGCAATTTGAGGTTCAGTGTCTTGCCCAAGGACACTTTAACATGTGGACAGTAGGAACCGGGGATTGAACCGACAAAGAAAACTACTGTCTTTAACTTCCTCAATGTTTTCTTCACTATCCCCACCGGCTTCAGAAAAAACAAGCAGCCAATTAAAGTTCTTGTGGTCCCTAGTTGGTACCTCTGTAGCCCCGACCTGTAGTACATTTTTTAGGAGGTGCATGTTAGCTATGCGTGTAGATTTGCCGGCTATGTGAGTCAGTGAAGCCGCAAACCCTTAAACACACAACTATAAATCAAGCTTAAGAAGAGATACCGTACAAGACACAGATAGAGAAAATGAATAAACATGAGAGAAAATGAATGACATGCTGTTGCATGTTCATTCAGCTTGTCAAAATTACAAAGGAGTGAGGGAAAAAAGGATTAAGGGCATATGAAAGAGATGGAGGGAGGAGGGAAGGAAGGACAGAAGGAGCTAACAAAGGAAGGAGAGAAGGAAGGAAGGAAAGAGGAGAAAGTGGGTCAGAAAGGCAGACAGACAGTGCAGGCTGCTGCAGCTGGATACAGCAGACTGAAGCTTTATGAAACCATCCCTGATGTGCAGCACACACACACACACGCACGCATGCGCACGTGCACACACAAACCAATGCACTACAATCAAACACACATGCCAGAGTCTATCACTTCCAAACACTTCCAGACAGCCACAAACTACATGATTTATTAGCTCCTGCTAGTCAGTCACTGACAGTGTAGCCACGCCCACCTGGGATCCATGGCAACATCATTCTCCAATCAGAGCTCACATGTTGAGCTTTTGGCTGTGTATGTGCATGTGTGTGTGTGTGTGTGTCCCACGTGTATCGAAATAGAATTACAGGTCTTACTCTGTGTGTTTTTCATATCACTTTCTCAATCCATGTATGTGTGACAACGTTCACAGTGTGATGGATACACATATAAGATTACGAGTGTACACACACACATATCGTATACACACGCTGACATGCCTGCTGGAGGAGCATGGAGAGGGAGTCTGGAGTTCTGCCAAAGCAATAAACTCTAAATAAACCTTGTGACACCAACACTCTGCTCCTCTTTCTCCTTTCATTCCTCTACATTCACATGCTCCTCTTTTCTTTTTCCATGTGCACTACCTCTCTATTCCTCCATCCTCCGTCATCCAACTGCATACCCTCCCTGTTTCATTCTTTCTTTTTTCTTCTCTTTTTCAGCACATTCTGCCCCTCCTTTCTCCTGCTCCTCTACCTTTTCCCTGTCTTTTATCTCCCTCCCTCCTCCCTTTCTTCAGGTTCCTCATGCACAGTCCACAGAGAGATAATGAGGGGGAAAAGAAAGAAATGGAGGAAAATACAGAGAGCAAAAAACAGGCAGAACACACACACACACACACACAAACAGAGTTTAATTAAAATGAGAGGAAAGTGTGCACACACCACACTATGTCTAATAGCAAATGTGTAAAGATCAAATCCCGGTTATGAAAACCTTATTACTGCGAAGCCCTCGTCTCCACTGGATTGAGGTTTTATTGGACAAACTGTTTCATGTCAGCAAACAAAACAGGATTTGGGCAGGGATTAAATTGTCTCCAAAATCTCACTTGACAATGTATCCAGACAGCATGGATCGCCTGTGTTGCATGCAGCATGCATAAGCCCTGACAGGATTAAAGAAGAGACTGGTCTGAGCTTTTGGATATTTCTTCCACAGTTTCTTAAGGAATCCCCAGTACTGTAGTCTACAGCAGCACTGCTCACAATTACTGTGTCATACTAAATAATGCAAAACTAATTAATTAATTAATTAATTAATTAATTAATAGACTGATTTATGGCACAAGGTAGGACATATTTTTACACTTCATGCATCACACAATTTGGTAAATTCTTCACTTATTTTACTCTCTGAATCAGTAACTTATTTTGATGACTATTTCAAGCAACAGTTCTATTGTTTCTTGTCTTTTTATCTATTTATTCTATGGACTGTGTGTCTGAAATAAAGTGAAATGTATTTATTTATTTTCTAACTGGACTGTTTCTTCATGTTAGCTGACTTAATTAGAATGTACATTTTCTGTCATTAGAGATCATTATAAAATGTAGATACTGTACACTGAATATTACATTTTCCATTTATTAATGAGAAAATTCACAGATATTTAATTTCTTTAAAGAGCGGGAGGACAAGCAGCAAACAGCTTTTTTTGGGAATGAGAAACGTGATATTAACTCTGAAAAATACAAACAGTATTATCATAATGTTCTTCAAACTTTCCTAAAATACTATTAGAGATGAAATATAGTAAACATTTCTTCACACAGTGTCTGCCTGGATTTTATTTTCACCTACCAAACACTGAACAGTGAGCAATAGGGCTGGGTATCATTTAAAACAGGTACAGGTACTGGTAAAATCAGAATCGGCAGGTCAGACTGATAAAAAATCGGCAATCACAGCTTAGTGGGGGGGAATTGGTCAAGTACAATTGGGGAGAAAACGGGGGGGAAAAAAATGGGACAGATACAGGACAAAGTTCTGCAGTCTCTTGTACTGTATAGACACTGGGTAATAACAACAACAATGGGTAATACTGTATACAGCACTAATGAACAGATGTGGTGGAGCTAACCTCCGGAGAAGTTTCACACTATTTGGCAGGTGAGCTAAAGAGGTTCCTCTCCATTCACCTCTTCTCAGGAGGGGGACGTGGGGGAGGAAGTAGTTCAGACTCAAATCACACTCAGCAGAAGGAGAAGGGCTTCACACAGCAAGGAGTAAAGCCTAATTGGCTATGTTTTATTGCCCGGCCAGCCAGGGGTAAGTGGAGGTCTGAGGAATGTGTTTGCAGATGCTACGGGGTGCTCAGCAGGGAGGCTTTATTCCATAATGGTGCGAGAGGCTGGCTGGGACAAAATGATAGCATGTGGGAAAGTTGGCAAAACTGTGCTCGGAGCTTTACCGTGAAACTCCGTTATGGAAGTGATGGATTTTTGGCGCTAAGAGGGTGGGCCCAGCTGACTGTAATCTTTGAAACCTCCCAATTAGTTTCAATTTATTGTACTCTGGATTTACAGACTCAGGACAAGCAGGAGAGCAGGGCGGACACTGTATGCTGGCAGCTACTTTGGTCTGCTCAGAGCATTAAAAGCAAGTTAAGCAGGTGATCATAAAACATTAATTAGTCTGCTCGCATCAGTATTTTTCAGCATCAGACCATCTCTGCCCTCGTATATATACGGCCAGATTAAAACCCTCTTCACACCATTAACAAACCTGAAGTCGCTGTCTGAATTTCAGCACGTTCAAACGATGCTGTAACCTTTATTATTGGTATGCGGTGAATTTGTCAATGAATTATCGAGGGGTTGTGAAGTGTTCTGTGTGATGAAGGTCGTTTTATGTTTAACTGCCTGGGTAAAGAGATGTGATAGCAGGAGGTGGGTGATGCTTGTTATTTGACGTGCTTGGTTGATGATCCGAAAAATCGAAGACTTGATGACTGATTTGTAAACATCTGTTAATATATCTTTCCTAACGTTAAAACTGGGGCTGAGCAATTCATCAAAATGTTATCGAAATCGCAATATGGCCTATACTGCAATATTCAAATCGCAGGAGGGGCAAGGCGAAATATGTATCAAAATACCATTCTGAATTGTGATGCTGCAGAGATGTCCTGGCCTATACATCATATTCTACAAAATCTTTGTTTGGTACAGAAAATCATGCAAAGATGATGCATGATGCAAGAATTATCATTCCCTCTAATATCGCAAATCATCAGTCAAAATAATCGCAATTAGATATTATTTTTCAAAATCATTCAGCCCTAGTTAAAACTGTAACACTAAAGTATCTCATTCACTGAAGGGATGAAGTTTTTTTTTTGTTTTTTGTTTATTTACACATAAAAATGCATAGAAATCCAGATAGTTAAAAACAAGAAATGTGTCAGGAGAGGTCAAGAAGCCACAGCGTAGGTCTGGATTGAATAGCTTTCACTCCTGGTCTGTTTATATTCCTTTAAACCAATCACAATCGTCTTGGGCTGTGCTACGCTACGACTTCAGCGAAGGGACTTTGAGAAGCACACAGAAGGAAGGAGGGACTTCCTCCGGCCGCGTTCTCCTCCCGGCGGAAGTATAAAGCTTTATGCCGACACTGCTTAAGTACCCAGCCAGACTAGGCAAGAGCTGACTGAGTTATACAAAGGCAACAACTGTTTTGTACTGCAGGTGTCAATTCATGATGCATACTCATGCTAAACCCATCATAATTCTGCACTAAGGGACAAAGAAACACTGTGTTGTTTGTATTTCTTTAAATCAATCACAATCGTCTTGGGTGGTGCTACACCCAGGATGCAGCGGCGGTGCCCTTGCAAAATAGTGTCGGGAGGGAACTTGCTTTGTTGGAACATTTGCACGTGGGGAGGTGAGCCCCGTCATTAAAATGGCTAAATCCCCGCAAAAGAAAACGGCACAAAAAACATTAAAAGACGTATGTCGACTATGTGATACCACTTTTACTGATAAAAAAGACAAACATCATTTGATCATCGGTGCCCTAGACGTGAAGCCTGCCTATATTTGAGCTCTGCTTGGAATATGAAACTTGCAAGAAGCAAATGTTGTAAACATATTCTTTGTACATCCTTACAACCACTCACCAAAAGAATCAAGCAAGCCTGCCTTATTGCACAATCCTAATCTTTGTCAAAACTTTCCATTTTCAGCATGTAGGTTGCTAGAGGTGGTTGTTGTTATTTTATGTAGCGACAGGGGAGGGGAGGAGAATTCTAGGCTTATACGCACACTCTACATCCTGTGAGTCAGACTAGTAGTTAGTTGAATTTCCGTTATTGCTGAGTCATTATCAGACTGGAAGGTGGAAAGGCCATATCACACCATTTCATAAACATTAAATGAGGACACAGTTGCACTTGAAAAAGTGCAAACGTGCAAAACTAGGCCACTGGAAACCACAAACATCTTACTGTATGCTTCTATATTGACTGAACAAAGACTAGTGAAACAAAAACACTACAATTCTTAACTGTCATCCTCAGCTAACTGCAAAGACACACCGAGAAAAATGTAATAAATGTATATAACTACCATTAACCATCTTAGGGCCTGTGTCCATATAGCGGAGGCAGGGAGCTGGAGAGCTCTTCATCCCAAAGTGCTGTCTGTGTAGGGTTTGTTTCTATGACAATGACATTAACCTTTGCCAGCTAGCTAGCTCAATGCTACGTGAACAGAGGATTGATTACACAGCTAAAAGCAAGCTTACAACGTGTACGGTGATAAAAGCACAACATTCACCAGCAGCAGTCAGTGTTCGGCCGATCTGCTCACATAAATGGGCTTTTCTCTCTTTGTTGTGATAGTTTCCTGAAAAGGAGCGCTGGTGACGACACAGCGCCTTTCTGAAAAGTTCAGAGATTTTCAACTCAAAGCGCTTGGAACGGCCGCACAAAAAAGGTGGCCGCATACGTTCTCTCCTCATTAGGATCGACTGAGAAAAGAGGCTGGCGCTCAGAAAAAAACTGCTATGTGGACACAGGCCTTTAGAAATGCCTGCTTTTTCTGCCGTGAAGAACCTTATATTCTCGCAAATAAACACCCGACTCCAATAAATGCCTGGTCAAGAGACTGTTTACACTGCAGGTCATAAAACTGCTCACAAAACCACTAAAAAGTGCCTGAAGCAGCCGTGATAACATCACTGAAGTATGTCGCCAGTCTTTAACATTTAAACTGGACACGGTTAACTATAATGGCAAACAATAAATTTGTGTCTGTTATTGAGAAAAGATTGTTTATAGCATCTTGGTTTTGATGTGCAGAAAAAAATAACTGTCTGCCTTTGGTTATGAGATCTAATGTTGTTATCTGTGGTTGATTCCATGGCTGAAATAAATTAAGTTTTTATTAGAAGTTTTACTTAAAAATACAATATAAATAACCAACATTCTATGTCTAAATCAAATCCACTCTGTTCCTTGCCTTTATAACACAGCCTGCCTGTCCTTACTGGAAATGTAGCTTTCACTAAAAGCTTTGTGTAGACAGACAAAACAAATACACACAATAAACACACACCAAGTGTAAAATAGCAGTAAAACTATAGAAATCAATACATCTGGGAGGTAGACTTTTGAGACAAAAATCAGTGGGAATCTTGCTTTCTCTGACTGCAAGCCAATATAATCAAAATCAAACCCGAATGGCCACCTGCTGAGTTGATCTGTACTAAGTGGCAGCATCAAAACTTCTGCAAAATGTCCTTTCCGTTTCTCTGCTGTCTGGAGTTAACAAGAGATTTGGATTTGAAGATGAATGGTTGTCTGCTTCAAAATGCTCTCTCGTAATTAGGAATTAAGTTGCACAAATGCATTATGAATTGCCATTGTATACAAGTGAGAGAGTGAGAATGTGCACGCAGAGAAGTGCGATAGTTTGAGATGGACTGTTTTGCAGTCAGTCAGTCAATAAATAGTTTCCAGCAAAATATCCAAAGAGATAAACTGAGGACAAGATGTGTGTGAACCTATTGGCTTCTTATGTTCTTATCAGACAAGTAACCGCTTTTGGTTTGTCAGAAAATGTACCGGGTCTGTATTTGTCTTCTATTCTTGCGTCTTTTGGTTTGAAGGTGCACTCGAGCCAAGAAGACCCAAACGCAGTACTGCAAGATCCGCTCTCTGATGGCTAATTATTATGTGTTTTTGCACATTTCACTGCGATCCAGCAGATAATATTACTGCTGTTTGACTCTAACCTTTAGGTCTGCCTGTTGGGGCCTGAATTTTATAAAAGCGAGCTTGTGACCAAAATAAGATAAATCTGACCAGGGAGGTGAAACAGCAACCTTTCTCATTATTACCACTGATGTGCCCTTGAGCAAGGCTAAAAATACCTTTGATTAAATAAAATAACTGACAGATGAACCAATGTACCAGCAGATAGATTTCCAGGTTCTTAATTGCCGACATTACAAGAGGCCAATATGAATACAGCAAAAGGCTAATATGGTACAAAAAGCATCAATAGCACTCACACTTTAATGCTCAAGTCAAATTAGAACCTAAAGCTCAAAAATGAGTCCTATTTCCCCAAAGGCTTCATGCTTAGATTTCCTCCCAAGTAGCTTTTAATCTTAGATATAGCACGGTATATGAAGAGCTATTTAAGTTGACTGCATCGACATGCTCTCAGAGGATGCTATTAAATTGGACCTCAGAGGGCGGTGCTTGCTGTTGAGCCCTCTGAAGTGAGATTTTACGGTTGAGTTGCGGCAGTGTGTCAGCTGGTACCGTCTGAGAGACCCTACTGTAAAATATTAAAGGCCCAGGTCAACTGGGGGGCCCTCATATCGCTCTCATCACTTATTGACGCACCCCTATCTGTGTGCAGCGCAGCTAGTGAGCCGGTAGGAGTGTGCGAGTGTGTTGTGAGAGACAGAGCGGAGACGGTTGACACGGGCAAACACTCGCCAGGGCACAAAACTACACACACGTTCATGCATTCACACAGCCAGAAATAGACTCAAATTGAAACCTTAAATGCACACAAGTGTGGACACACACGTGTATGCACACACACAGTGCAGCAGTCACATACATAATACAGTGTAGCTTTTCAGTTACTAGGGTGTGTGTATTACAAGGCCTGTGTGCACGTGTGTTTCTAACTACATTTGTATGTTGAGGTTGCATGTAAGCGTATCAGTGTGTGCCAATGTGTGGATTTAATTTCATGCATATACATGTTTGCACAAGTGTGTTTTCATGCATGATAACTGTATGACATGATATCTGTGTCGAACATGAGTATGCGCAGTGATGTGCACTTTCATGCATTTATTTCTTCACGTGTGAGAGCACATACGCTCAGTGCCAGGTGGTGTGTGTGTGTTTGTGTGTGTGTGTGTGTGTGTGTATGTGTTGCCATGCTGCTCGTATTGTTTCATCAAAGTGATGTGAATTTAAGGTTTAACTTCCAGTGAATTATTTATCCCTGCAGCAGACTTGGCACCTGCACTGGCCAAGGGTCTGAAAACATATACCCCACACACACACACACACACGCGCACACACACGCACACACACGCACACACACACACACACACACACACACACATGCAAAATTATACAGCCGAAGCAGCTATAAATATTTATCCTTCTTCCGCCTCATATTTATTTCATCCAACAGAGCTCAAATCAGAGGGGCAGCGGGATGGTGAGGATATCCAGTGGGAGAAAGAGGGAGAGAGGAGGAGGTGACAGAGAGAGAGAGAAATAGATAGAAATGAAAAAATGCAGGTGAAAAGAGAGAGGGTGATAAAAAAGAAGAAAATGAATCAAGATAAAAAAAAAAAAAGGTGCAAATACACCATGAAAGGTGGAATATCAACTAAAAGATCTGTATTGGTGGATGTGTGAAAAAAAGTCAAGCATGTAGATGGAGGAAGGTGTTGGGACAAAAATGCTGACAAAAAAGTTCAGAGAAGATAAAAAGAGGTCGAGTGAAAAGAGTTGAGTGGAGAGTTAACGTGACTCGGGAGAGTCATTGTTGCAACTATCCAGCAGTCTGAACGACAGCCACTGAGGTGCAGAACTGAAGCTGGACTACGGCGACACTTAGCCGGGATGAAAGGCTGCGTGGCCCGGCCTGTCACTCTGGCTGAAAAAGGCCAGCCGCGAGGTTGCAGCAGCCAGGCGGGAAATGTCAGGGAAAATATCAATCTGTTTCCAAAAAATAAATGTAGGAGACGGAGTCAGTCAGCAGATGCTTTGTTTCCCTAAGAGTTGAAGAAAAAGTTTCATGTTGCTCCTTGAGAGTCCTGTGCTGTTACATAATGCATATTCCAGCAATACGTAAATGTCTCCGAGCAGAAGGGGAGGGCATCAGAAATAATACATTTCAGATGATGCTAAAGCAGTGAACAGTGGACTCTATGTCGCTGCTCTTTTGCAGAAGAGACTCATGTTTATATACTGTGGTTTATCAAGCACCTCCACCTGCTACCAATTATGCTCCAAATATTTTGTGGTTTTTGTGGTTGACGTTGGACGGTGATGGCATGTGGCAAGTCGCTCATCAGGATAGGGAATTCAACTGGCCAGTCTCCTGCTGACTCTGTTAACCTGGCCGGTCAAGGTTTTCAAATTTAAGCACAGTGGAAAAGGTGGAGAAGATGGGCACCAGCTACGATCCCGACTACGTGGAGAGAGTGGAGTCAGAGGGGGGTCCCGAGGCAAGGATGGAGGAATTAAACACCGGCTGCAAATTCATGGATCTTCTCTGCCGGGCATCCTGCTGGCCAGTGTGCACGCACTGGATGGTGGACTAGGTGGCCTCCGTGCCCGTGTGGGTTTACAGCGGGCACTTTCACTCAGTGACGGACGGCACCATTCAACCGGGTGACTCTTTTTCTGTGAGCCGATCTGGCGGCCACATTCTGCTTTATGTGAATCACGGAGGTTGGAGGAGCCGATGGGATTGCATTTCACTGGAATTGTACGATTTCATGTGATATAGAAGAAAGGACTCCTGCACACTTTACTCTTTATTGGGAACAACAGAAACAATGTTTCGGTACACAGACCTTCATCAAGGTCTGTGT
>JAOVVB010231874.1:0-19993 GCA_028570985.1 Heterobranchus longifilis
TGTGTGTGTGTGTGTGTGTGTGTGTGTGTGTGTGTGTGTGTGTGTGTGTGTGTGTGTGTGTGTGTGTGTGTATGCGTAATGGTGGTGAGAGTGCGCGTCAGGCTTATTTGGATTAGTCTGTGTTTCCTTTACAAAACAGCTCCAGAGGTAGAGTAAATGTTTAGGCCCGGCGCAGCCTCCGAGGTGTTAATTCGGCTTTAGGGCGGCGGTGTGATATAACCTCAACATTAAAAAAAAAAAAAAAAAAAAAAAGGATGACCACATTGTTGGCAGATTACACATGCGATCACATCAGTTGTATACAGCCGGCGATAGGCTGCCCACAGTTATGTAGCCTTATCTGCGTCAGTGTGTAGGCTTGTGTCGGAGTGTACCTGCTACAACCCTACAACTGCATGGCACCCAGTGGAGAATGGAGGGGAGACTGGGTGAGTTTTCTGAGGCAGACAGACTGGAACTAGGTGTCACATATAAAACCCATCATGAATGTAGTTTATAGGCGTCTACTGTAGTCGGATCAAAAATTATTCTTTTCTTCATTTTGCAAATGATAGAAGTCTTTTAGCAGCCTGCCCCTTGTAAAGGAACATCTTTTTAGTGGGTAAAATGTGCAGCTTTGACAAAGAAATCACCCAAGAAAAGAACATTTCAATGAAGATTGGGCTTGTCAGCTGCACCTTCTAAAAATCTAACCATGAATAAAAAAAATCCTGTGCCCCCATTTGTAATACTCCTGAAGCAGCACAGACCATTTAGATTGTTGAAGATACTTTAACTTGTAATATTTGTGTTGTTAAAGGTACAATCCGCATGTAAACAAAAGTGTCTCCCCACTAAACAGCATTTAAAACAATCTGCAGTCATTCTGGTTTTTAAACACAAGACAACTAATTCTAAGTTTATCTTTTCTGATGCTGTGAAAGATTTGTTTACTTCAGAAATATATTGTAATGATCATTTGAAGTGCTCTTTTTTTTTTTTTTATTACGCAAACTCTTCAATGATATTCCCTGCACTGTCAAGGGTAGCCATACAATTTCGTTGTACTGTATGTGCAATGACAATAAAGGCATTCGTATTGGTACATACATATCGTACAAAAAAAGAAAATAAAGATTCAGCCTTAAAATATTTCATAAAATCTCTGCTTTGCACTATCATGCCCTGGAAAAATCCTTAGCTGGTCCCCCTTTTTTTTTTTTAAAGAATAAGAATTTGAAGTTTTGATTTGTGTATTTAAAATTAATCAAGCTGTGATTATTGACTGTCTCTTGCTGGCAGATACTTATTAGATTCTTCTTTATATAGGCTACATTTAGTGGTGTAATTGTGGAAGATGTGGCATCATTAGGCCATAAAAAGCAGGTCTATTTTGAGCTTCATTAAAAACCTAAATAACATAACAACATAACAACACAAAGCATAATGTCTGTCACTCAACATATTGCCAGTGTGAAAATACACACTGCACTGGTTCACATTATATTGACAATCAAATGTGATGCAGACCACATTTCCTCAGTAAAGGAACATGACAGCTGTGTGGGCAGTTTATATCACATTTAGTTGAATATGTCTACAAAATGAAAAAAAAAACACTGTCATGGTATTTCTAGTTTCCTAAAATACACAGCATATTCTCTTGTTTCACCACTGTGACACTGTAGAATATAACATGTACAAACGTATAGTTTCAGAGCAACTTTACATGAAGTGTGCGCACATGTCGTGTGTCATAACAGGTTTTTTTCTTTCCTATTCTTTCACAGATACATTACAAATCAAGACAGACTGTTTGACATCAATGACAACAGTCTGAGGCACTACATAAACCTCAGAAACCTGTAAGTATCATTCGCCTTCAGTGTTTTACATGGAAGCACAATACGATTTGCAAACACACAAAAGTTGCAGATCACCTGATGACTTTACATTTTAACCTTCCAACAGAACAGTGATGAAGACAAGACTGACGTCTATATCATCAGATGCATTTTACAACAATACAAGACTTCAATATGTGTAAGAAGCATTTTAAAGACCATCTCTGGTTGTGGTATTGTTACACGAGTAGGGCTGCAACGGTGTGTGTTTCACGGTACGATAACTGTCTCTGAATGTATTTCGGTTTCATGCTATCACGGTTAAGAATGGACCGATTGTGAAATTCTGGGCCAATACCGATGTTTAAAATAACAATTTGACCGACAGCTGATGCCGATGTTTTTATGTTGTTGTTTATTTAGTTTTTGTTGTTATTTATTTCCCCCTTTTTGCCAGGGAAACGAAGAAATCTTAATTATAAAAAAAAAATAAGTGAACTGTCTTAAAGTCATTCAACATTTCATCACACTATCTTTGAATGAGCACAAATTCAATCATACAAACAATTTAAATAAAAGTTAAAGAAAATAACTGCGGAAAAAGTGTTTTTGACCTTTTAACGCAACATTTAGCCAGCGCAAAATTGATGCAACACAACAGATAAATATCAGCCACTGACACTGGCGAATATCGACCGATACCGATGTTCAGCTGATATATTGTTGCATCCCTAATCACGGTGTATGGTTTTACACAATTATTATTGTTATCAGATACAATGAGCCTTGAAGGAATGAAAACAGACGGGTTTTTTTGTTGAAGAAGCACTTCTTTATAATTATAACTGAAAAATCCTATATCCTTTAAAAGGGAAGTATGTGTAAAAATACAAGAAAACAAATAAAATAAATTAAAAAAATATTTTTTCCAATACCCTAGATGAGCAAATGTACACGGTATGATAACCATCAATTTTCATACCACAGTATACGGTGAAACCGTTATATCGCTGCAGCTCTACACATGAGTAGCCTTGTTTGGATTGTCATTGTTATTTTTTTCGCCCTTTTAGAAATCTCAGAGACAATAACCTATCGACACTGTCATGGAGAACATTTCAGAACTTTAACATAACATACCCGTAAGTGTCACATGTGCAGAAAAGCACCATCTCTTTTTTTGTGTGTGTGCAGCCAAAGAGTTTCTCATGTGCCACGTTTTTATTTTCCAGGCTCCTGCTAGCCGGTAACCCTCTGGACTGCGTTTGTGAGAATTTGTGGATCAAACTGAGGCTTCTAGCAGAAACCGACCGTTCAGAGCTGAAATGCATAGACGACAGAGGAGCGCCAAAGGCCTTCGCCACACTCACTCCACCAGACTGTGGTAATGTGAAACCGTGTTATAATAAGCAACAAGGCTGGGTATCTGATATCGAACGTTGAGAGAGATGATCGCTTCATGGAGACAGGAAAGACGAAAATAAATCCGTAAATAAATCAATCGAGTTCCGGTCGGATGTTTAATTTTGCTGTTTGCTCATTTCTCGCAGTGGTTCCTAAAGTAGAGGTCACCCCAAAAACCGTGACGGAGATGCAGGGGAGTAATGTCAGAGCTGTGTGCAGCGCCTCAGGCTCCCCTCCTCCTGAGATCCTGTGGAACCTCGATTGGCTCTCAACCCACCACGAGGTGAGCCGGTCTACATCACGGTTTAAACCTTTGGGACAGGTCCACCACTCTAAGGTCTTACTCTCTGAGTGGAGTGGACACGATGAGGAGTCTGTTTTTGAAAGTATTATTTATGAGATGAGCTCCAATGAAGCTTCAAAGATACCTCTGTGAACGACAGTGGGATGAAGGTCATGATAGAGCTGTGGGCTCCAGACTCAAGTTAGACTTAATTCTATCATTTTTAGGACTGTCTAAAGAAATCCTTAGTCGACTAACACTCATCTGATTTTTTCGACGAATTGATGAGTTGATTCAATCCGCAGATCTGTAAAACTGAGTTTCTCCACAAAGAATCGTGCAAAAGCACCACTTTAAATATTGTGTTTACCAGAGATATGCTCATAAGTTTCTTGAAAATAAGTCATTCAGCATGAAAAAATCATAAAAACGTACTAATCGACTAAGAGGGGGCAGCCCTAATATTTAATATCAACAAATGAATACCGAATTAATTCTACTAAAAAGTTACCTAAAAACACATCACTGATGCCAATCGAGACCTGTTCAACATCATAATAGGCAATAGTGCCTTTCCAATGCTAATATAGTGATTAAGGAGTTAGGATGGGCAGAAATAATCTATATATAAACAACATTGATCTATCTTCTAACATCAAACTAATCAATGCATAGAATTTAGGCGACGTTCTGTATAGTCTCACCTAACCTGACCTATCTCCACAGTGCTGTCAGGCTGGAGGAAGGCCTGGACCTCGTGCGTTTTCACTCTTGGATAGGGGAAAAAACTCTGGCTTTTTTCATTTCTTTAAACCAATCACAATCATCTTGGGCGGCGCTGCGCGCCAGATACAGAGACAGTGCTTCTGCAAAATAGTGCAGAGAGGGAACTTGTTTTGGAACATTTGCATGAAAATGTTGTAAACATATTCTTTGTAGATCTTTACAATTATTCACTGAAATATTTTTTGCACGATCCAAATCTTCTTCAAAACTTGACATTTTCAGCGTGTAGGTTGCTAGCTCGGAGGATGTTGTTGTTTTCCGTAGCAAAGAGACTTTGAGAATGGGAACACGAATGGGGAGGGACTTCATGTCCCACAATCCTCTGCGCAGCATGTAAGCAGAGGATCAAAGTTCAAGGTGCAATGTAGTGTGACGAAGTAGTATGTCTCAATTGTATGCATACTGCATGCAAAAGTACATACTTTGTAAGGGCAGCTGCAGTACGTACTAAAAGTAAAAAGTCATGTGGAGTGCAGCTGTGGTCTTTTCATATAGGATCTGTTGATAATAATAAACAGAGAATATGACTAGCTTTATTCTCAGTTGCAATATGTGGTGCTGAAGATGATTTACTGTACAGTCAGCCTGTTGCTAACTGCCTATTGTACAATTGTACATACTGTAGGACATATAATGCAAATAATAATGTTGTTTACAGATTAATTCTTCAGATATGGAGAGCAGCCTCACCCTGTCAGACCTGTCTCCTGATGATAATGGAAAGATGATCGTATGCAGCGCCGAGAACATGGTCGGTCAGACCGAGGCCACTCTTCAGCTCAATATTCTCTGTAAGGACTTTTACTCTGTTATTACTGACTGTAAATGTTAACAAACTGTAGCATGCATCTTTAGAGATTATATTTACTATTGGTACATTTATTCTGTCTAAATTCCTCTCATAATATTTTAAATGCTTTCTTCTAAACCTTGTTTTTTTCCAGTGGAAGCACAAGGCTCCTCAGTTTGTTATCATTACTGTCTCTCGGCAAATCTTATTGACTCTCCATGTTTCCTGTCCATAACTCTTCCTCCTGTGAAGCTCCTCATGCCTTACCACACTCCTCTGCTTGTTTAGTGCCACATTTCTCCTCATACTCCTCTTCCACGTTTTCCTGATGTCAGCGTTTTAAATGTCGTGCGATCAGTCTCTCTTCTCTCCCCCCTCCATGCTTTTCATCCCGCAACTGCATCTCCTCTCTGAGTCCATAAATGTTGCTTCTCCTACTGGCTTTTACTCCTGGTGTTGATTTCCTATCATCCCGTTATTACTCTTCCTCTACTGTTGCCTCCGTGTCAGTTGCCCCCACCATCCAGCAGCTGCTGGGGCCGGAGCAGGACCACCACTGGTGCATCCCCTTCAGCGTGACGGGGAACCCCAAGCCCGACCTGCAGTGGTACCACGAGAACGTGACTCTCCTGGAGCACGACTACATCCGCACCATGATCCACCTGTCCACGGAGAGCGAGTACCACGGCTGCCTGCAGCTGGTCAACCCCACGCACATCCACAACGGCATGTACAGGCTGGTGGCGACGAATACGTACGGCTGGGACGAGAAGAACGTGTCCGCCCAATTCATCATCCCGCCTGACATCAACCACACAGGTGTCTTTTTACACGAGCACATTCAGTAACAAGTCAGCGCATTTCTGTTTGTCAAGTCCACTGCTAACATACATGTTTTTTCTTTTCAGCAGAAGACCCCTTCTACTACTGTAAGTATTGATTCAGCTTCATAAAACCAACGGTAACACTTTCTGAGGACCACATCTCGAGTGCATTCATAGTGAATTATAATGCATTTATCAGCCCAGTCAAAATGTTGGCATTGTATGTTTCTGCAAATCACGGAAATTGGAAACACTTGTACATTTCATACGTATCATATCAGCATTTCTAAAGTGACGTAGCTCAGATCACGTCTATGAGCTGAGTTTCTCATCAGGAGGACGGGGAGGTGGATCACGTAAAATCTCGGCGAAACAGCTGCCAAGCAGCAGACCACTGTTTGAGGCCGTTATGTTGTGTACTGACGTCCTAAGTTTGTCCCTCTTGAGATGCCGTCACGCCCCCCGTTGCGTCGTTGTAATCCTCAGTTCCGAGTCGGAAGTAAATACATTCAACATGCAGTAATCCCGGGTCTCATGTTTCGTTATTATTAGTTGTACTACCTCATAGTAGAGTGAGTAATCAACACAACAAAAAAGGAGTATTTTTTAACGAGAGATCGTGACATTTCCAGCCGAGGTTGTGGCGACAAAACCGGAGATTTTAAGCCAAAACTTTTTTCTAACTTTTTTCTATAAACTAGAGGTTGACTAATGGGGCTTATAAGACATTATGACTACCTGTACACACCTCAACAATCAACTGTAATACGGACTCATAGTATGCTATAATAGTCTGCAGTTTCATAAGTTATCATTGTATGCTCATGAACATAATGGTATAATATCTTACAAACTTATGCACAACAGTTTGTATGATATCTTACGAAATATGACCATTTAACGTGAAACATACTTGGTTAGGTTTAGGCACCAAAACTACTAAGGAAAAAACAACAGGGTTTGGGTTAAAATAACGGACCTTCTCGATCTTTATACTGTTGCCTCACTTCCTCCGTCATAATTCCGACAACCACTAGAGGTCGCCGCCTAACATCGAACGTCAATATGGGACGTAATAATCTGCGCCTCTTGGCTCACAATTACGTGGGTTATATACAAATTAGAGTGCATTACTTTTTGTAACTACGAACAGTGAATGAGAACAGCCTGTAGGTGTTGAGTAAATTCATCATAATGTTTCATTGTTGGTGGTAAAATGTATTGTCATGCATTTAAAATAATCTATGCTGCACCATGGCATGCTATGAGTCTTTACTACAGTTGATTGTTGAGGTGAGTATAGGTCGTCATGATGCATTATAGGTCACAGCTATAATATTTTATGACTGTTGATATCGTGCTTCAGAACGCATTATGTGTGTTTATGTGTAGTCATGAAGCTTTATAATTAACTGCACGCATAATGCACCATAGATGTGGTCTGCATAGAAAGTGTTACCAAACCAACAATGGTTATACTTTAGCTGGATAGTAAGTGTAGTTAAAATGATCTGTTTCTCCTCCTCTGCCTGCATCTTGCTTCTGCACAGACACCACTGGTAAGAGTTACACACGACACTTTTTTTTTTATTGTTTGTAATAATTGTGATGATTTTCAAATGTTCTGACAAGCGTTTTCTGATTTTCTTTCCCCAGACTCTCCACTCCCTCCGCTGGACGACAGTGTTGCAGTAAGTGATCAGTTCTCACCATTTAAAGCAGCAGCATCCTTTTTGGCCCGTGACCCCTTAAAACAAATGTTTACTCGTTACCCTTCGTCCCCGTTCTGTTTGACTTATTTTTTTTTAAAGGTCAGAAACGCCTAGAATTATCTTGTAATTCTCAAGAAATAAACATATTTTTATGTAACATAAATATTTTGTTTTTCTGCTTTCCTGTCATGTAAATAATCTCATGACTCCTCACATTTTGTTTGTGGCCATTTATGGGGATCCCGACCCCATGTTGGGAACCGATGATCTAAAATGCCGCCAGATGTTTTTGTTGACAGTTATGTTTCAAACAATCTTTTTTTTTGTTGTCTTCCCAGGTGTATGTAGTCGTGGGAATCGCAGGAGTTGCCTTGACTGGCTGCGTTCTGATGGTGATCATTCTGAAATATGGAAGAAACTCCAAATTTGGTATTAAAGGTGATCTTATTTTCTTCAAGGAATAGTTCGACAATTTGGAAAATACACTTATTGGATTTCTTGCCCAGAGTTAGATGAGAAGATTGATACCAGTCTTATATCGGTCTGGTTAGCTTAGCTTAGCTTAGCACAAAGACTGCAAACAGGGGAAAAGCTAGCATGTCTCTGACAGTAACAAAAATCCACCTGTTTCCAGTCTTCATGCTAAGCTAAGCTAAGCTAAGCTAAGCTAAGCTAGCCGGCTGCTGGCTGCAGCTTCATATTTAGTGTAGACACACGAGTAGTATCGATCTCATCATCTGACGTCTTGACAAAAAAGTGAATAAGCAAATTTCCCAAAATGTCGAACTATTCTAACTGTTCTATTCTAAAATCACAAGAGTTGACTCAGTCGAGCCTGAAATTACGTTCCCATACAAATAAACTGCATTCTCAATTTACATTTGAAAGAGAAACATTTTTTAAACTGGTGAGTTATTTTAACTTTACGTAACAAACAGAACTACATCACATTCTACGTCACATGCATACTTTGCACTTACTTTAATTACGTCATGTATGTAATTGCGTCAGGTACGTACTGTACGCACAGAAGTGAAGTAACGTAACAAATGTACTGATTTTAACCCAAACCACAATCTTTTGTGTAGATAAACTCTTATGGGGACGGAAAACGCTACGATGCTAATTTAGTATTACTAAACACTCCTCTATGGGTCGACGTGTTGGGATTTATATTAGACAAATACATTAATATATGTGTAAATGTCCTCATATCTGCTTACAACTACACAGTGTGCTATAAAGTGATTATATACTACTTATAAATAGGGGGTTGAATAAAGTGTTACCGTTGATTCAAAGCTCATTTCAGTTTCCACAGTTTCGGTATAAAAATGACTACAGGAATTTGTGAGTCCTACTTTGGTCTGAGGGCAGACCGTCATTGATTTAGGATGACATCTGCCTCTCATCTTCTGATATCTTCTTGTCTTTATGTGCAACTTGTATTTACATGTCCTTTTTTTTTCTTCCTCCAACCCTGCTCTTACTCCTCCTCCTCGATGACCACAATTTCCTTTCTTCTCTCCACATGTCGTCCTCACTCTTCACTCTTCTCCTGCCTCTCTTTCCTCTCCTCCTCTGTGGCTCCCTAGGCTCCTCCTCAGTCATCAGTAATGACGATGACTCTGCCAGCCCTCTTCATCACGTCTCCAATGGCAACAACACCCCGTCGTCCTCGGAGATGGGTCCAGACGCAGTGATCATTGGGATGACAAAGATTCCTGTCATTGAGAACCCGCAGTACTTCCGTAACTCCGGCAGTATGCTGAAATCTGACACGTGTGAGTTACCGCCTCGCTCGGCAAACGACCGGTAACCCGGACCTTTTCTGATAAATCCATGCAGGGGTCACAGCGGACGCCATATTTATTGTCAGCATCCTGCTGCATTGTGATAGTGACTCCTGCTCTGCGGGGCGACTGGACATTTAGAAGATGTTCAGGAACACAAGCTTGTGTTTACACAAGGCTGGATGTTTGTATTTCTCAGACACACACATGTGGTTTATTATACTTTAAGAGATTTTTAATTAGAGCTGAATCTGAAAAATAATCAACAATTTAGATAAGTGCTTGAGTGTTTTACGGTTGCTCATTCTGGCCTTTAAAATGTGTAGATTTGCTGCTTTTTTTAAATTTTGTTTTATTGTAATTTAAATAACTTTCAGTTTTACTGTTCATCAGACAAATCATGCAACCTGAAGACATCACCTTGTGCTCTGGCATTTCTTTTTTATTTATTATTTTCTGATATTTTACAGACTCATTTATTAATTGCCAAATCAAACAAATCAATAATGAAAGTATTCTTTAGTTTCAGGCTGCAGCCCAAATTTAATTCTAGTTCTAGTCTGTATGAACTGTATTTACAACCTCGTAAGTGGAAATTTTCCGACTATTTGCGACTTTTTCAGAAATGGCGGAGGCCATGGAAGTTCATTTTTAGGTGGATATATTGTAATTTTAGTATTATATAGTTTTCCTTCATAATTTTATAATATGTCTGAGGAAAATGTTGATATTCCCAACGGCCGCATCTTTTTCCTCTGTCAATATGTTTTTTTAATTTCCTGCATTATGTTACCCGCTCGCTAGCTGGCTGAAGTTTTAGCCTCGGTGGCTTCTAGACACCAACAATAACGTTAATATTAGCGGTGTTCTCACTTGAAGCATGGTGTACATGACTTCCCATGTCGTGACCACAAGCTCACGTTCCATTTGAAGGCAGCAATATTCCCGACTAAGAATCTTAACCTCACTCGAGTGAAGACAATAAACATTTTACCAAAAATTCCCTCTAAATAATCAAGACGCATTTGTGACCTTGACAGTGATTTGTCGTATTCTGCGTTAAAGTTGTCCAGCACATCAAGAGGCACAACATCGTACTGAAGCGGGAGCTGGGAGAGGGAGCGTTTGGGAAGGTGTTCCTCGCCGAGTGCTACAACCTGACACCGGACCAGGAGAAGCTCCACGTGGCGGTCAAGGTACAGAGAGCCGTTGGCTCAAATAATCAATGCAGTTTCACATTCAGTTAGCGAATTCGAGAAAACGAGATGTACATTCTTCAAAAAACGCTCCTTACCTTGTCGTTGTGTCTTTGCCTTTCCTGCAGACTTTGAAGGAGGCCAACGAGAGCGGCCGAGCGGACTTCTACAGAGAGGCGGAGCTCCTCACCAACCTGCAACACGAACACATCGTCACTTTCTATGGCGTGTGTGTAGAGAGCGACCCGCTCATCATGGTGTTTGAATATATGAAACACGGTGACCTAAACAAGTTCCTCAGGTAGGATCATTTTGACTTCTGAAAATACTGTCATGTTTTAAAGGAATAGTTTAGACATTTTGGGCATTACTGAACGGGAGACTACTGAACGGGCCTACCGGTCACAAGTGTCAGGGGTCTCTCTGGCATTCACCTGCACAATGTTACTCAAAGAGACACATGCCAACCAGGAAGAGATGCAAAATGACCACAAAGAGACACAACATGACCACAAAGAGACACAAAGTGACCACAAAGAGACACAACATGACCACAAAGAGACACAACATGACCACAAAGAGACACAAAATGACCACAAAGAGACACAACATGACCACAAAGAGACACAAAATGACCACAAGGAGACACAAAATGACCACAAAGAGACACAAAATGACCACAAAGAGACACAACATGACCACAAAGAGACACAAAATGACCACAAAGAGACACAAAATGACCACAAAGAGACACAAAATGACCACAAAGAGACACAAAATGTCCTCAGAGAGACACAAAATGACCACACAGACACAAAATGACCACAGAGACACAAAATGACCACAAAGAACCAAAGAAACATAAAATGACTACAAAGAGACACAAAATGACCACAAAAGATGGATAACATCTACAAAGAGATGCAAAACAACAACAAAACGAGGCAAAGGCATCACAAAGTCTACATGTTGCTCCCATGTAGGAAACATGTTGGGGCCTTTTGCATGTCGGTGCCCAGGGGCCCATTGTCTCATAACCAGCCCATGGATCTCAGAAATGTAAAAACAAATATCTCAGAAAAACCAGTTCATGTCAAGTCAACTTCATTATTGGCACTACTTGTTATTCAAAGCTGACCCTTCCTTCCTTTCTTTCTCTTTCGCTCTCTGTCGTGCCCTCTGACTTCCTGCTAACAAACATCTTTGAGGAAAGTTGATGATGAGTGAAGATATGGCACGACCAATTCCTCATTTCAACCGCTGCCACTTTGCTGTGACTCACGCAATTCACAGTTGCGATACTTCACACGTATACATTATATCTGCATCAACAAAACATTTATTCAATCAAAATACATGTAAAACAGTATCAGATGCCCTGTGCACAAAGGGACTTAAAACAATGAAATGCCCTCTATAATGCATCTAATGCATTCTTTTTCATTGCAATACAAACAGATATTCAACCACAGGCAACTGTTGCTACAGAGTTGTCTGTATTAGTACTTCACAGTGGGTTTGGCATGGCTGCAGACGACTTGTCTGGACTATAATAGCTTCTTTCTCTAGAAAGACAACCCTTCCTCTGGTTCTCAGAAACGAGGAACTTGCTAATCAACCTGCTGATCTGTACTTGAGGTTTGTTTGTGTCAAGATATGGCTGAAAGAAATATATCAGAATGTGGTGTTTTACAAAGAAAAGCTAAATAAATCATCTATGTGTTGCCCCCAAAATGATGTACAGGTCATATGAAAATGTGGCACATGGGGGACTGTAAGATACTGGGCACATATAGGTCACTCTTCTACTTCTGACTGCACATGCACGCTGCCTGTCTTCATATCATTCAGCCATTGTACCATAAGCGTACAATAATGCAACAGTAAAATGAGGAAACATTATAATATTTGAATATTCCAGGCAGCTCAGCAGTGCAGTTTCAACCTCAACTGTGCCACCTAGTGATCGCAAACTACAACTGCTGCTGAGACATTTCTGCTGCAGATGGATGATAATAAGAGTGGAGCACAACTAGGGCTGCACAATACATCGTTTTTTTTTTTTTTAATCGTCATCGCAATAAACACATCGCAAAAGACACTCAGGGATTTTTTTTAGTTAGTTGAATCGGTGGAAAACTGTTCCATAAAATGATTCATGATCATTCTTTTATTTTTTAATTTTTTAAATGATGCCTTTTGTGTTCAGTTCAATGTTTAATTTGTTCAATAAAATGTCAGAAATTATTATTATTTATCGCAATATTCAACATTTCCTCATATCGTGCAGCCATAAGCACAACAATTTGCTTGTTTATTTCAATCTTTGTTCAAAATATTTGTTTAATTCTTTGTTTATTTCTTTAATTCCTATTTATTTATTTCTTTATTTGTACATAATGTATTTGAAAAAGGGATAGTGTACACTGTTTAATTTAATAATTTATTTAAAAGGGACAGTGTACAGTTTATACCAGATTACACTACAACATTCAATCAAATATAAATGTACCCGAGTTAGCTAAAAACAAATTTGCCTGATGTTGTTATAATCCTAAGCAATACAATAAGTACAATAGTTAAAAAACACACTACATTATGGTAAAAAAAACAAAAAACATAACCAACAATGCATATAGAATACAATTAAACAACAGTCCTACAGACTGGACTGAATTGGACAAATTCACAGGACAGCAAAAAAAAAAAAAAAAAAACATCCAGCAGTGCCAGAGGTTTGGAATATCTAATTATGCAACTACCTCTGGGGTTTCAAATCTGTTTCTGTGTGAATGATTTTCTCTCTCGGTAGATAACATCAGAGGCCATCATCTCCAAATGAAATGTCAACAGCCACAGTGTGTTTCCACAATGCATCAGATGCGCACACACACACACACACTGCAACCTGGACACACACAACACATTTCACAGGTGTGTAAGAGAACACATTCTTACACATCTGTGTGTATATTTCCATATACTCTGTATATACTCCAGAAATACAATAAAATATATTGTTAATGCTCTTTATGAAATACCAGATCTTTAAAGCACATTTGCAGCAGGACCACGGGTGGATTATGGAACAATAGGCCCCTGGGCACAAACATGCAAAGGGCCCCATCAGGAACAAGACAAGACTTTGTAATGCGTTTGCATGTTTTTTGTTGTTTTGAGTGTTGCACATCTCTCTGTGGTTTTGTGTCTCTTTGTGGTTGTTTACACTTGGTTTAAAAATGCATTTCTGTTATCCGATATGATAGATGTTATCCATCTATCATGCGTCTCCAGCTGACTCGTCTTCCGCTATAGAAGGTCAAAAGGGCCACAATTATTACGTCCGCACTCCCGCCAACTACGTCAGCAGAATCCAACACATCTCCTTCCATCGGGCAAAACGACGGACGGTCACGCAACGCTTCGTCCAAGTCGTCGTAAAAAATGGGCAAGTTTTACTCCGTGTTCACACCGTGCGCGAATAAATTAATTAGCGCGAATTAATTAAAGTCAATGTAAAGACGCGATTAGACGCGATTTCCGGTCGGACGACGCAAATTGGGCGGCGCGATGAAGCGAATGACGCAAATTCGCTCATTCGCTTGAGTTGAGTAATCGCACGAATGAAGCGAGTCAAAACAGAAGACTCCAGCGTCCAAACTCGCGCAAATTAAGCGAGTAGATTATTTTATTCGCATCTGGTCTGAACAAAACATTAGAGCGTTGGCGCGCAGTCACCAAATAAACAACCACCACGTCCTGCAGTGATGACGTGTTTTCCTGATCGCATCAGGACACATTCGCGTTTACACTATAACATTTTTTTTTTTTTAATTCTTTTTAAATTCTACGCCTATACAATTTGACATGTTTTACATGACTGAGCATGAACAAACAGGAAGCGTGTTTTCCTCTTCAGCACTAACAGCACGACACACTGTTCAGCCTTGCTGGCAAATGTACAGAAAAAAGAAAGAAATAAGATTATTGTTTGTTTCGGTCATTCTTTTGGTCTATGAGGGTTATTTTTCTTCACATATCACAGTCGTTTGTCACTGCTGTTTATTAAAAGCTCCAACCAGCGTTCTCTGCTGAGTTTGTGCACGGCTTTTAAATTCCAATGAATCATTTTCGGGAGGACGTGGCGCTCCTCTGCTGCTGTCCCGCTCTGTGATTTCTACTGATAAGGAAGTTGTGCCGCTATAAATCCTGCCTTGTAGCTGCATGAATTTACGCTCTCAATTACAGGTCTGTGGTTGATTTTACGGAGACATATTCATCCTTTTGGCGATTTTTTTGCACAGCCAAGTAAAAATTAATTTGCATGCAAAGGATTTTGACAGATTTACACAGTCAGGGATCCACCCTAAAATGCAGTTTTAGGGTGGAATTCCGCTTTCACCTCGGAGAGAGGAGTCTCGTTTAAAAAAAGACACACAACTCTCGCAGCAGCGGAATAGAAAGCCATGTGAAATGATTGTATCCTGCATCTGGAATCATTGTTTTTACAGGTTAAATGAAAAAAATGAATTGTTCAATAAGAACAATACGTTTTTAATAACTCAGTGCTAATGGCGTTTATGCACAGCATGATCCGAATGATTGAATCCATCTGTTGTTGTTGAGTAATAGTGCGGCTTTCACCATGGCTCAGCCATCATCCTGCTGGTGTAAAGTTCAGGCTAATGAGAATGTAATGCAAATTAATGAGATCAATAGTGAGTGTTTCAGAGGGAGATGGAGGGGGGGGGGGGCAGGAAGAAGAAGAACGGAGAGAGTGCATTATTGGACTCTTTATTAAGAATGTCCAATAAGAATACATTATAGTAATTATAAAGTAGTTGTAGTTTAATCTGAGCAGAGTGCTCTGGGCTGATAAACAGCTGGAGGAGACACGTCTTGCTCTCTTTCTCCTGTCTCATTAATTTTGTGCCTTCTCTTTCTATCACAGGGCACACACACACACACACACACACACACTCAGTCACTCACACACACACTTGATGTTATTACCGTCACAGCACAGTTGCCTTCCATTACTGCCTGTTTCCCAAAATCACTTGAGAACAATGAAAGCAAGAGAAATCACATTGAAATTTATGCCGGTGTCAGCGCTGGTGCATGCAGCCATTGAAATGACATGAGCACTCAAGAGCATTCACTTAACAACGCCATGGGAGCAATGATAGTAGTACAGTACTGTTTCTCCTCCAGATATTGAAAAAGTCTCGACTCAAACAATGATTTTCATCCGAATAAATCATTTGTTTTAACGTCGGAGAGCGCGCCATGCCCTCGCTTCTTCTCGTGTTGCCAGCGGTGCTTGTGCAGGACTGACAGCCGGAGTCCGGTCTGCAAGAAATGTAACCCGTAAGGTGAAAGTCCATCTATTTTACAAACATAAAATATGGAAGTGGGCTTTCGCTTGCAGCACAAATCCACGCACACACACATTCTGGAGGGCAGTTTGGCTGAGAATCCCACAGTGCAGCACATTAGTGTGTGGAAAACAACACATTACAGGCAAGCCTTGGGCCCTTTTAGTTGTTTTTTTTTAAAGCTTGATTTCAGCAGGCTTTTGTGGAAATGGACCGCCGTTGTCAGTGATGTGCTGAAACAGCTGACTAAAGATATTTTTTTTGAAAAAGGAGACGAGACTTAAGCTCGAAGTGTTGGCCAGCATCCACCCTGCTGAAGTGTCCTTGAGCAAATGAAGCCTCACCTTGAGGAAAATGAATCCTCGCCTCGTCAGCTCCAGAGTGCCGTCGCCGACCCGGACCTCTGACACGGAATACGAAAAGAGATTTTCAAACGCATTACACATCTGTATTATCACGGGTCCTTTCTACGCCCCTCGGGCACTACTGCGACGAATAAGACTCGACCCGGAAATCAGCACCTTTTTTTTTCTTTTTTTTTTTTCTCTCCAAAACCATGTCCGGAAGGTATTTTACCGTGTTACGCTTGTTCAGAGGTAAAACAGTCACGGACACGGGCCCCACACACACACACACACACACACACACGTACGCAAAAAAAGAAAACACACCAAGCTTTTAACAATTCAACACCTCACAGGATTTCTTTCACCGCAGGGTGATGAACGGGGCCTACGGACATCGGCACACAGAGCCTCTGTGTGAAGTGACTGCTAACATTGCCTGATAAAAAAGTAGGGATGTCTCCCGACTACAGATTTACAACAAATCTGAGAGGAGCAGACAGACAAAAGAGCTGAAACACCCGATTAAACAATATGTCTTCTTGACGAATGGCAGGAGAATTTATTTTATAATGGGACGTGTTTCATCCATTTTATCCAGACGCCGAGCCACGAGGGGACAGTGCTGTTTGTTGTGTGTCCGGGGTGCGTGTGTGTGTGTGAACACAGTGGTGAAACGGAGCGGAGGAGACGGACACACAGACAGTTACTTAGTTCAGTTTCTTCGCCTGCTGGCTTGCTGTTTCTCCACCAAGGGACACTCAGTGAGAGAGAGAGAAAGAGAGAGCATCGCCACACACTTAGAGAAACTAGCTCTGTAATAAATGTTTGAGTGGTCTGTAAAAAGAATACAGCTGCCCATGTTACTGATTGTTATTTAACTCTTTCTTCATTATCTTTATTATATTGTATTGTATATTGCATATGTATGATGCAAATGATTATATATGCATTGCCATTTGTGAATATTATGAATCTTTTGTACTGCTTTGGCAATATAGATTTTTGATCTGTCATGCCAATAAAGCATATTTGAATTGAAGTGAATTGAACTGAACTGAACTGAAGAGAAGAGAGAGAGAGAATCTGAATGTGCTGAATTAGGCCAATGTCCTTTACTTCTAAATATTAAAAAAAAATCTCTTAAATTCTGGAGCCATATTAAAAAGAGCGACCCTGCCTCTTACAATTATAAAGCCCTGACAAGCCTGACAAGAGTTGAACGTAGAAAGGAGTCCCCTCAGCCAACTGGTCCTGAGGCTGGCTGACCTTTCACCTTCTGACATCACAAACCCCATCCAGCCTCGGAGCAGTTACATTATCACTCAGAAGAGTGATTAGACCCAACCAAATTACAATGAAAGAAAAAATACACAACTTATTGGAATGACAATAATGTGACAATCGCAACACAAACTAGAAATCTATTTGGCCCTAAACAGACAGTATACTGTGGCAGACTACGTCACCACAGTAACTGATAAGAACCTGAGAAAAACATTGACAATGTACAGACTGAGTGACCACAGTCTGGCAATAGAGATGGACAGATATAGACTGAGTGACCACAGTCTGGCAATAGAGATGGACAGATACAGACTGAGTGACCACAGTCTGGCAGTAGAGACGGGCAGACACAGACTGAGCTGGCTGCCCAGAGAGGACAGACTGTGCTGTCATTGTGAAGGGGGAGCTATAGAGATAGAGCTACATTTCCTAACACATTAATGTCAGAACTACGGAGATATTAGGGAGGAATTCTTTCCAAAATTTGAAAAGTATTGCCCAGATTTCCGTAGTCTGACAGAAAGGGAGAAATAACCCCTCATTCTGGGGGAAAATAAAGAATGTGCAGTATTGGCTGCTAAGTATGTTGCTTCCTGCCACAACAAAAGAGGCAACCAATAAGATGTACTTGTACAATATTCTGATTACCACCATCATCTCTTACTTATATTACTTGTATATATTATTTTATTTCACTTACCTATTTCCTTTTCTATTTTATTCTGTTAGATAATACTGCATTGTTATGACTTTATTTTTTGTATGAAATTCATTCATTCACATGCCAATGCCAAGCTATCTGCATAGACAGAGAGAGAGAGAGAGAGAGAGAGAGAGAGAGAGAGAGATCATCAGCCTTGCCTGGCATTGTGTTGGCAGGCCTTTTGGCATCACCTCCTCCCTCCCTCTCCTCCCCTTTGCCTCCTTCCTGCACCCCTGAAGTGCACGCTTAATCCCTAAGCTCTATCCCCATTTAAAGACAGGGACATCACGCAAACCTGCCTGTCTGCATTGCATTCTAACACACACACGCATAAATACACACAAACCCATGCACTCACAGTCACACGCACATGCTGCTTGCTCCTGCAAACACAGGGAAAGAAAGAGAAGAGCTCAGCAGGGGGTTAAGCACTACCGTGGCAGCAGCAGCAGGCCCAAATATCTGTCTGGTTTTTCCGCGGTCCTAAAATGTCCCCAGTGGCAGGCATGTGACGGGGCTTGGAGGACGAGATAAGGGAGAGAGGGGGACTTTTGCAGATGCTCATGCTCTGCTAATGGGTTATGCATCTGTAGCTGCGTGGTCACACTCTCATGCACACCATGGACTGTGGCATGTTTGTCGGATGAGGATGTGTGTGTGTGTGTGGTGGAGGAACTTTAAATAGCATCTTTAATATGTGTGTGTGCACTTGAAAGCAGGAGTTCTACAGCAGGCCGAGGCACAGGCGGGGGACAAATTAGCAAAAAGGAAAAAGCTGAATAAATGAGTGGAGAAACCTAATAAATGCAGATGCTTCCACACAGGTGCACTGCAATTAACATCCAATCATGTTTTGTGGCATGTATAAAAATCCTGAGCAGGCCGAGTTAATTCTGATTTTGTATCAAAATGTTAAGAGGAAAAGATTGAAGTGCCTTTGAAAGAGCATTCATTGTTCGGGCACACAAAAACTGCTCAACTGGCTCGTGTTTCAAGAGGAACAGTGACTAAAGTTAGCCTACATCTGCATTTAGATCTATGGGAAAGACATCAGTAGATAGGGTCGTAAATTGCGGTCAACAGCGCACATTTGATGACCGCGATGATGCTCGTGAAAGACAGAAGAGCAACTCTTCCTCAGCAGCCCAGTTGCCAGAATACAATGCTGGCTTTGTATGTATATGCAAACCATGGATATGTTACATTTCTACATTTCATATCAACGTTTCTAAAGTGACCTAGTTCAGATCACATGTATATGAGCAGAATTTCTCATCTGAGGGAGGAGGGGACGGTGGGTGGTGTGTAACCTGGGCAAGACAGCAGACCACAGTTTGAGACCAACAAAAATGGGTGTTTTTTTAACGAGAGGTCGGGACATTTCTAGCCGTGGTTCTGGCGATAAAAGCGGGTGTTTTTTAATGAGAGATTTTTAAATCGCTCTTTTTGGCTCAAGGAAGGTTTTACAAACATAAAAAGTCCATGGATTAAAAATTCAGAATAGAAAGAGTCATAATCGACTTCGTTTGCAGTTGGATGTGTCCTGTCAACAGTCTGTTTTATGTCGTGTACACACCGGACGCAAATAATTGAATTACATGTAAAATCAGTGTAAAGACACGATTAGATGTGAGTTCCGGTCGGGCGACGTGAATGACACAAATGACACA
>JAOVVB010231875.1:0-10389 GCA_028570985.1 Heterobranchus longifilis
GTCACAATTCTGGTATGTGAAAGAGTGATATGTGTGTGTGTGTGTGTGCGTGTGTGTGTGTGTGTGTGTGTGTGTGTGTGTTCTGTACCTTGAGAATGATGTCAGGCCTGGAGGCTTCTGCAGGCAGAGACAGCACGTCTCCTCTCATGGTCTGCGTGTGGAGACGGTACCTCAGATAACCTCCATAGGATGAGACCTGGAGAAACGGGGATAAGACGGTCGGTTTTAGGAGATATTAAGATGAAAACATCAACGTAGCCGCAAGTGGCAATTGCATGTTGCAGGAAGCAGCTCAATTGCCAAAATTAAAGCTGCAAGCAACATTGAACAGATTTCAGGCTTTATAAAGCCAAACAAAGTCACTTCGGCTGGTTTAATTTTGTTGAAAGGAGTCACGCATTTTCAATGGATGCAGCATTTCAATAAGTCCCGCCATTTCTCCCCCCTTCATCAGATTTTAACGAAACCTTGTGTGTCTGTTCAAGTCTTAGTACCGCATGTCTCCATCAAGTTTGATCAGGATTGCTCAAAGACAACTTGAGTTATGGTCAATTTCCTGCTAATCTCCACCCTTTCTGAGGACTTTGTTTTTATGGCGGCCATGTTTTTTGACCGATTTTAACGAAACTTGGTCTGTACGTTCAGGTCTTAGTACCGGATGTCTCCATCGAGTTTGATCAGGATTGCTCAAAGACAACTTGATTTGTGGCCAATTTCCTGCTAAGCTCCGCCCTTTCTGAGGACTTTTTGATTGATGGCGGCCATGTTTTTTGACCAGTCTTACTCATTTATAAAAACAATGTGCATCCCAGCTCCACAAGGCTGTATACCACATTTGGTGCTGATACAGTCAAAATGTAAAAAGCAATCTAATCATGTTACTGTTTTTTTGGATTATGCAAATTAGCAAAACATCCACCATGGTGGCCTTTATTGTCAAAGAGGCTTTTTTTGTAGAACACACTGAGTTGCAGATGTGTTTCAAATGTCAGGGGCCGACCTTTAAAAGTTTTCGCTTTTTTTGGCCTTTAATTATAGCGCAACAATCAGGCTGATCGGACTCATATTTCTCAGGAAGCATTTGCACATAATTTCCAGTTATTTGGCCAAGTTTCATGTTTCTATCTCACTCCGGCTCCCGGCAATTTGAGCCGCGGCGGAAGACGACGAACAGCCTAATAAGAAACGGCACTGAGGCAGGAAGTAAAGACTGGAATAAAGCACTCGGAATAAAGACAGACAGGAAAAAGCAGACAGAGCTTTAATCTCGTGCATCGTAATCCAGACAACAATCAACAATGGATTACATTCAGACCGCAGTCAAACAGAAACGATTTTTTTAAAAAAACGTCTTCGTTTCCATGGTAACCGTGCAGGTTTTGGCAAAGACCGTCATTTGAAGCCGGTTTATGGAGCGTAACAGGACTCAAGTCTGGGATTTAAATCGTGATGCTGGTGGATTCACACATGAAAGCCGCCGATTCAAACGTCTAGACGAAAACACAGATCTGTATCCAAAAAATGTGTGTGTGTGTGTGTGTGTGTGTTGTGTCTCTCATGCTTTTCATCGTTACATAAGTGACGGAGGTAAAGGCACAGTTACCAGGTATATTTGTCTCAAATTATTATTTTTATTTTAGATTTTATTCTAGATTGTAGTTTACATATTCCTACTGTAATATTATTTATTATTTATATTCTGGAGTTAATTTCACCACCTGTCTTTGGAGCTTTCTTCTCACTTTTACATACTTTTGCTTTTTGCTTTGCTCTTGTTTTTTTGGTTTTATTTTTGTTTTGTGTATACTTTCTGTTTGTGTTGTTGTTCTGCACCGTGACATCAAGTCAAATTCCTTGTATGTGAAAACTACTTGTCAATAAAACTGATTGTGATTCTGGATAAGTGCGACAGAAAGTTGCCGGGCAGAAGGCAGCGCTGGCGTCCTTTAATTCTCTTAAGTTATTTTTGATTTGACTCCATCCTGCGTGAAGAACTCATCTTTGACCCGGAGAATTAAATGGACATGCTTTTTAGTTACTGCAGGACACCAAAGCCACATGTTTATGTTCGACCCCTCTCAGCCCCCCGGAGCTGAGCGGGGGGGCCGGGGAGCGCCACAAATCAAACGCGCAACAGCGGCGAGACGGAGAGACGGATCGGGTCGCAAATCAAACGCGCTCCATCGCGGGGCAAGAGGGTCAGAGCGCGTTACAAATCAAAGCAGCTCCGTCGGCAGGATGGCGGGTGGAACAAATCACGGCGACCCCATCTCGTCTGTCCGAGGGGAGAGGAGAAGTTTAACAAAAAAAAAAAAAAAAAAAAGACGCGCGGTTGCTGCTGACATTAAAAGGACAGCGTGAGACAGAGAGGGAGAGAATGGAAAATGATGAGCTCTCTCTCCGTCTGTGACAGTGTGTAGGAGTGTATAGGTACACACACACACACACACATTCACATGCCTGTGTTTGCTTCATTACTGCCGCTGCAGACGTGTGTGTACCCATATCACTGTGTACCTGCAGATCTGTTTCTGTGTGTGTGCGATTTGACTGTAATGGTATTCCAATTGGCAGGCAGTCATGCAGAACCGGTGAGTAACTGCCTGGAGATTCTCGACTCAACACGCTGTCGATTACCGAGAGAGAAAGAGGGGGAGGAGGAGAGAGCGTTTGTTGATTTTTACATGAGGGCTGGAATTCTTTCACCCGTTTCCCTTTCTCTCCCACCCTTGACATTCCCCTGCAACCTCCCTGCGCGTCTGTTTGAGTGTGTGTTCACCTGTGAAATGTCTCCTCTGTATCCAGCAGCATGCTTGACAAGCTTCGGAGATAGCATGAGTCGGTGGCTGCTGACCCCCCCCCCCCCCCTCCAGTCTGAGCTGCTCCAAGTCGCACGCATGCACGCACGCACGCACGCCTGCATGATGAATCTGCGCGCAGCAGGTATCGTAAGAAAATTGAAACTAATGTTATGTTACAAAATGAAAAAAAGGCTATTTTTCCTCCACAATTTCACCGATTTGCCTCGGTGCGAAGGCGATCAATATTACAAACAACCTTCTCCTCCAGACCTCCTGCTACACAGCGAGCCAGATCACAGGAGTCGAGAGGACCGTAACTATTTTGTGCTTTTTAAAATAGTTTTCAATGAGAGTGAAGCGTTTTGCACGCTGCTTTTGCGTTGCTGAGCGCCTCGCGTTTTTACAGGAGCGCCCCATCATGAAAAAATTCAACTCGGAGCGGAAAAAAGTGTCCGACGTCATGAAGCGTTTCTTCCCGTTGTCCAATCAGAGACGAGCCTTCTGTGGTCGCTATGACAACAAGTGGGAGGTGCATGATTTGTAAGCTAACGTTAGCTCAACGTATAATCCTTATTGTCCCATCTCATTAAAAAGTAATCTACTATAGAATCTGCTCTTTCATGTATTTGACTGTGCAATGCAGTAAATTACACTGCTGAGCCAAGTTCAACTCGTGTGTGTGTGTGTGTGCGTGCGTGTGTGTGTGCGTGCGTGTGTGTCACATCTTGACAAATCCCCTGTCATGTTATCCGATCAATACACCACGTAATCGAGACAAATCATATCAATATAGAAGATTGGATCTGAATTACCGCATGATTGACCCCAACAAGGATACTCAAACTTTTTCACTGCTTCTGACCCAAATGAGAATTTTCCTGCGTCTCCCTCCCGAGTGCAGAATTCAGCGTTAAACACAGCACAGTACTGACTTATTTACATGTACTTTGAATGTACAGCACTCTTCCTGTCTTTGAACACATCGTTTCAAAGCGAGGCTCCTGCTGCAGCTCAGATCGGAAGCTAATGTAGGCACCAGGGACGTAGTGTCAATTAATTCACTTTATCATCTTTTTAAGAGTTTACTTATTGGTTTTGTGTGAAATGCATATTATAAATTCATAGTAAATAGTGTAAATCCCATGCAAGTTCACTGAACATGGGCTGTTGATGATCACCACCTTTTGATTTATTGCAGAGCAGATTTTGTAGCAGAACTTCATGTTACTCTCTCAGCTTATTTGAGTTTGCTGTTCTGCTAAATCCAAATAATCAAACCTTAAAATACACTTTAAATATGACATATGCTAATTTTCAGATTCATAGTTTTTGGGTTCTGCTAGAACATGTTTTACATGCTTTAATATAAAAAAAAGACATTGTCTGTCTGTCTGAATACACATGAATTCACCCTCTGTCTGAAACACGTTTTAGCGCCTGTCTCTTTAAGACCAGAAAAAACCCAGTCTCTTCTGATTGGTCAGCGTTTCAGGGTCTTCCGCACCGGCGCTCTCGGCGTCTCATTGCAGACGTGGAATGACTGTAACGTTATAGCGGCACTTTCTACCTCCCTATATATATATATATATATATATATATAGTATAGTTGTGACATCACAAACTCACTGAAGTCCCGCTTCTCCTTTCAAAGAACAGTTTCTGAAAACAGCAGAAGTTAAAGTGGCTGGAACGGCGTTCCGGCACCTTTTGATTATTAAGTAAATGAATCGGATCTGCAGTTTCGTGTTTCCCGTTCGTTGTTTCCTCGTTCTGCAGATTCTGCAGCGGAGCACCGCCAGCGTCTGTGGTGAGTTCACGCGTCTGTAGAAACAGTCGGGACAGTCGAGTGTCTGTTATCTAGAGGAGAAGACGATGGCGTTGTCGGTTACCAGGCTCACCGCTCGGCAGTGAACGACACAGTGACGTGCTGATGAGCTTGAGCTAGATCAGAGAATCATCTGTTAAAACGCTGATCTCTGATGCAGTTTTTCTCTCCGTGTGATGAAAGTGAACGCAGCCTGATTGCGTCAGACTAAAAAATTAGCATTTTAAATGCTACATTGCTTGTCAACAAACAGTCATATGGTAACTCAGTGTACTCTGTCTATGAGAGCAGGCTACTCTGATTAATTGGTCATTCAGTTAACACACCAGTCGTAATTTTATTTTAATTCAAACTCAACTCCTGGCATTTGCTGCTGGTGTTCTCACCACTGTGACAGATTTTTTTCTTTTTTAAATAAGTGGATCTAATTTATGCTGATGTGGTTCATGTGGTTTCTAAAAGTATCTGCTAAATATTTAAATCAACTTTAAAGTGTTAAATTGCATACTTTGGTGTGGTGGTAGAATGAGTGTTTAAAGGGGAACTACACCCATTTTCAAAATGCATACATGTCAGTCCTGTGGTCTAAGACAGGGGTTCTCAAACGTTTTCACCTCGACCTCGAGAACTCTGGCGTCTCTCCGGGACCCAAACTTACAAAAATATGAATTGCCATGACATCTACGTGTATAAACTCCTGATAAAGAACGCAGCATACCGTGGCTGTATTTATTTCATTATAAAAGTACATCACAGCAATAATTAAATTAGCTGAGTGTCATGTTTGTCACCACCTCGTAATGAACTTACACTGAAAAATGAGGAAACTGCCACAGCATCTGAGCTGCACAGGAACATTCATTAATATATCATAGCATTGTGATGTATTTTAACTTGGGAAAGACTGGTCTAAGGCCACGTTCAGATCGTTTTTTTGGGCACCGGCGAAAACGCCATCCATTTGAATGTGAGCCGCAGGGGGGGGGTGCCGAAAAAGACGTAACGGCCTGCGACGATAAGTTGAGACAGATTCAACTTTTGGAGAAACACAATCCGACGTCACACTGCGGTGAACAATCATGTAAAAAACGAAACACAAGCACTCATCTGGCCAGGAGTAACAGCTAACAAGCTGCAAAACAAAGCACGGTCCCTCGTCTCTTCTTTCTCTGTGATGCTGTGAAATGAAGCTGCTTTCAAGTGGAAATCTCGGGAAAAACAATGAGTGTGAATTATAAAGTCTACGTGTGCTACATTGTGGGTTATTAGAGTAAACAACAGGACGTCACACAAATGGGCCGTTAATGACACACCGCCGGATGACCCTGCGGAGAATCGCCTGATTGCATTTCTTGCGTTTCTGAATGCACACTAAGACAGTCCAAAAATATTCATAAACATGAACAACTCTCTCCCAAATTCAAAAACTGGAGTGCTAAAACTCAAACATGTGATGTCATCAAGTATAAAGTCTGAACCAGCCCGCGGCTACACCGGATCCTAGGGTTCCCCCACCTGGAAAACAGGCTGTGTGCATTTCTCTGAGCGTTTTGATACTTTCACAGTATTTATATATATATACCTAGACCTGCTTTATCATCAGAAAATACATGGAAATCTCATTTTTTACAATATGGGACCTTTAATGTGTATTACATTCTCAGCAGAGCAGATAAAGCTGAAAATATTACACCTTCAACTTGAGATCTAAAAAAAAAAAAAAACGACCCGTCCTTTCAAAGTTGTATCATCGTATGTTGAGGGGGAAAAAAAACCAACTAAAAATACTTCATAAACTTCTTTCTTTGATAAACTTCAAAGACCAGATTAATTTATCTGCAAGCTACTACTTAATGTAAGATCCAGTGAATGGAGAGCACTGCAACTTTGCATTTCTGAATTAATATGACACTTTATGTATCCAAGCCTCCGAGCACACCCAAATAAATGAACAAATAAATAAAGAATTATGAAATATTAATGGAATTAAACCTTCTCTTTTCAAGATAACTTTTTCAAGGTGTTTTTTCGGGGGGGTACACCAAACCTGAGAAGAACCACAGTTACTACTTCAGCAGGTTTTTATCATGACGTCCACACATGCACAGTTCCTCTAAACTGCAGAGAACGAGCACTGCAGCGGATTAATAACGGCAGGATGCGTGGGATAAATACATTTTAATATACCTCAAACAAACATCGATGATAACAAAGCAGCTAAACAAGTATTTGTGCTGCGTACAGCCACAGCACACACTCTCTCTCTCTCTCTCTCACACAAACATACAAACACCACATAGCTGCCAGTAGCAGTATACATCACAGTGAGCACATGAGTAGCTGTCATGCTGTGACCATGTGAGATGTTAGAGACTCAAACGTGGCCAGAATAACCGCTGTTGCTGCCAGAGACGCTGGGAGTCGTGGTGCTGAGGGTCTGCAGCACCCCTGCTGGTGGGAGACTGTAACTGCAAGGCAAAGAAAGTTGCAAAACAATAAAAAACAGTCTATAAAACATGCTTTTTCGTTAGCCAACTATGGAGCTATAATATTCTCTGAGCTATATATGATACAACGTATTCTCATGAACGGGTTCGTATCATATCTTATATGACTGAGTTTTCTACGTGACGTTGTGAAACGATCGCTGTTTTAAACACGTGACAGTCGCTGTTTGACTAACATGATTAACATTGAGAAACAGAAAAGGTTTAGGCACTAAAACTACTTGGTGAAGTTTTGAAAAAATAACAGGAGACTGGTGTCGTGTCCCATTTGAAACCCAAAGTCAACGTTTTAAGTTAACCTGTAAATTAACTTCTGTACGTAAATCCGTCATGTCCTACATCACAAAGTAGTGATTTTAACACAAACCCTGATGTGTTTTTCCAAACTGTACCAAGTGGTTTTGGTGCTTAACCAAGTAGTTTGTTTGCACAACGTGAACCTCGTGTTTAAAACAGCGACCGTATCACAACATTTAAACAGAACGGTTGTATTTCGTAAGATATCATATGAACCCGCTGAACTCTGACTGACTTCCTGCGGACCTGGTTGCTGTTTCTACCTGCTGTGGAAGTCCTAGATATGCTGGAAAACCCAGCCTGGTCACACAAAATAGCATATGAATAACACAGTAAGTAATTTTGCATATATCATATTAATAGAATACAATATTACACACTCAGAGCAACGACTCCAGAAATGAGGAGACGTAGTATAAAGACGGAGAAGTCCATCCAGGGCAGGAGGGGTGGTGGATGAGTCCAACAAACACAAGACTTTGACCCAGGAGGCAGGTGTTATGTTAACTGTTAACTGTTGATTTTGGTCATTCACGTTGATTATGTAACTTACGTAATTAATTAATTAACGTAAGTTAGTAACAAACGTCTTCAGTCTCAACCCAAACCAGACTATAATGACGTCATAATAAATGCTGCATGACATTAATGGTTTCTGCATTCATTTGAATGACCAGGATCATTTATATTTAATAGTTATTAGCAAACTTTTACACTAATTTTAGAACGTTTTACGCTGCAACAGCCAGCAAACCTGAACACCAACATACTACATTTTAACCTACATGAGAGAGAGTACTGTCTGCAGTGGAAACACAGAACAGATCTAGGGTTCAGGTACCTGTGGGTACAGTTTACATGGGTTACCAAAGTTAGTACTGTACCCAAAGTGTTTGGTGGAAACGTGGCTTTATTGTTAGCCTTGGTCTGAGTCTGTCGACCAATCAGAGGCTGAGTTTCTGACTGTGGCAGCTCTGATCTCAAACCATGGATGTAAGACGTTTGGCTATCAGGCAAATAAAACAGCTCAGCGCTTAAAATGTTTTATTGATTTGTTTCGTAAAGTTGTTTACCTTGCAGTAACAGCCCCCAACAATAGGGGGTGCTGCTGCAGCACCCCTACTTCCAGCATACGCAAATGACACAAATTCTGCATATTTGTGTTGCCCGACAAATTTGCATCTATTCTCATTTTTGCATTGACTGTGTGTAATCGCTCCAAAAAGTGCACTTCGTATAAACAGGCCATTACAGTATTTAGTTCCATATAAACCTTTCTGACATTATGTTCCAGTAAATGTCCTCTGAAGCTTTTCTGAAAATAAAATTTCACTTATTCCATCTTCAACTTATCCTGCTCAAAACTGCAAGCAGAGCAGCACAAAAGTCACATCACCCGTGTATCCTCCTGGGGGTGTCCCGGGGGATCTGGGATGTGAAGCCCCTCCAGCATATCCTGCCCCGGGGTCTCCTCTCGGCCACTCGTGCACACACACACACACACACACACAGAAGCACCTCTCAGTGTGATGGAGCTGCGGCTCCATGCGCAGGAGCTGGTGAGTCTATCACACTGAGCGAGAGCAGCCGCCCTGCGGAGTCACCTCATATCAGCTGCTTGTTTTCTGCAATCTCATTTGTTCGTGATTACCCAGAAGTCTGTGTTCATAGATTAGAGGTGGAACTGAGATTGGATGGTAAATTGAGAACTTTAATTATTACCGTGTGGGCTCATCAGCCGCAAAACAGAGGGAGCGTTTGGACTGCAGTGCCGTTTGTAGGCCGACATTACAATGTTATTCATGGGGCTTATTATTATTAATTCATCTGAATTATGATTCGCCTGAATACAAGGGTGTAGTGTATCAAACCCAATGTAAAAAAGTAAAGTAGGAAGAAGCAGAATGGAGAGTGGAATAAAATAAACAAGGTTAAATCTGCCCATTCTCTGAATAGTTTTAAAAACAGCTGAAATGCTGGAAGCTGCGAAAGTTAGTGCAGTGAAATATATTTTCCAGGACAGTTCTAAGTTCTGGTCTGGTCTCTGAATTTAAAAATATATTTATATGACTGTTTAATATTGAATTTATCCCCTCCTTCTGACTTCAGGACCGCAATGCAAATAAGTCATGTGACTTTATCGCGATATCCTGATGACTCAAATAAAATCAATCATTCTGCCAATTATAGCTTTGATTTATTAATTAATCATTTGGTTTTTTAAAATGGCAAAGCCCCGAAGGGACTTACCCAAATTGCTTTTGTCTGAGCAGAAAAACCCAAAGGTATTAAATTTGATATATTATACAACAGAGAAAAATACTGTAAGCCATCTGGCAGTTATTACTTTATATATTACTTAAATCATTTCCTGTGTATCAGCAATTAACCAGTCATCCACTAAAATACTATTTTCATTTTCTTTGCTTGCATACTTACCCACCTTTTCCATTAAGTGATCTTGTAGCAGCAAATGCCAATAGTATGAATCAATTATACAATAAATGTATCATCTAAAATCTTTTTCCATGCCAAACGTGAAACTGTATTATTATAACGTGAAACTCCTGTTTGAGTAAACTGTGTGCAGATACATTGAAGGATATGGATAATTTACACACATTTTCATAAACCTCAAGTATTGTACAGCAGTTCCTAAATATCATATGAACACGTGACCTGTTTTAAAAACACGCCCCGGTCCTGTGACAGACACGTCATTAACGCTGCAATTAATGTTGTGAAATGGGAATAATTCGGTAAGTTTAGGCAACAAAACAGCTTGGTATGGTTCATAAAAACCACAAGGATTGGCATTAAAATCCTTTCTTCATGTGACGGTCACGTGACTCGAACTCCAGTCTCCTGGGAGAAAGTCTTGCATGTGATCGCCCCCCCCCCTCCCCCCCGCCCACCTAGATTGTGTCTTTGTGTCTTTTTAAACCTGGGCCGCATATCT
>JAOVVB010231893.1:0-10388 GCA_028570985.1 Heterobranchus longifilis
CGCGAGCTCACAGACGCCCCTGATTGGCTGTAGAGCCGTGATTAATGTGGGAGCGCAAGTACCTCTCATCCCTCCCCGCTGAGAGAGCTCGGCCAATCAGCTCTCTCTGTGCCTCCGGCTGTGAGAGGAAAAAACCCGGGGTTCGAACCAGCGCTCCCCGGATGATTTGTGTGTAGAATTCTGAGGAAAAAAAATAATTTAATCCATTTTAGAATAAGGCTGTGACGTAACAAAATGTGGAAAAAGTGATGCGCTGTGAATACTTTCCGGATGCACTGTATATATTTTATTTTATTTTATTTTTTTCTGCACAGTGCTGTACACAGTAAGACCATCAGTAGCAAAATGAGTTTGTTCAGTAAGGAGCTGCTGTCATGTTGTGTACAGGCATTTCTGTACAGACATCCTGACACTAAGCAGAATTATAGCACCCTCTGGTGTCTGCATAAAACATTACTCAAAAAATAACGTTTGAAGGAAAGCCAGTATAATTTACAATTTTATTATAACTTTAAATATTATTTAGAATTTTACAAGTTATAAATTATAGATTTGAAATATAATTTTAAATTATATGTAAATAATTTATATAAATGTTAAATGTAATTTCTAATTGTATAAACTACAATACTAAAATAATTCCTTGTGTCAATATTGTAAATTTATGAAAGTGACACGCAGTCATGCAAGCTTCTCCCGATGACATGCGTGTGTGGAGAGGACCGTCAGAAAAAACATTCCGTTACTGCAGGAGTAATGCCTAACCTGCCTGATTCTCTTCTACTAGGGTGAGACTGGCCAAAACTGTGTGCCAGGAAGAACTGGGAGAAAAAGAAAACGTCACCTCACAGCTGTTCCCATACTGTAGGTCCTCTTGACTGTCAGAAATACTTCCTCATGGCTCTCCTGGCTTCACTCCTTTTGAGCTGGTGTTTGGACAGAGGCTGCATGGTCTGCTGGATTGGGCAAAGGAAGCCTGGGAGGAACAGTCCTCCTCATTCTGTTGTGTAGTGGTGTATGTCCAGGATATTCAGCCTAAAATCAGCAGTGGACTACCTAAACTAAAGTTTGAGAACATATGGAGCAAGCACAAGAAGAGCAGTGTGAATCGGCCAGCAAAGCCCTGGGAGTTCCTGGGGACCAAGTGCTTCCTAGTCCTGCCCAGTGCTACTGTAACTGTAGGTTCTTGGTCCAGTGACAAGGATTCTTCACCATCGTAGAGCAAGTGGAGAACATGAAATTAAAGGTCTGTCAGGTACACTCTCACCAGAGGCCATACTGAGCTCCAGAGGCCATGTCAATATACAAGTTGGATTTTACTTGTTTGCGTTATTAAATGTGACTCAAGGTAAGATCATTCCATTGTTGTTGATGGTCTTTCGGCTGCTCCTGGCAAGGGGTCGCCACAGCGGAATACCCAGTCCGCACTACAACTTGGCATAGGTTTTACGCCATTCCATTATCTTTATTTATTTTTATGTAAAATGAGTACCTGCTCCATCCTAGCCACAGTAATTTAAAAGCGGTCCTGCAGGCTGATTTAGAAGCTGGAGATTCTGGCACACTGCTGGCTTACTCTGAGCTGTCAGCGACACAATGATGGTGTGGAAAATCAATAGGATACCTGAGCCTTGTCTTGAAGCATGAACTGGTTACGGATGACGATTTTGTAGACGCTGGATCAGAGGCAGGGGAAGAAGAGGGAGAGAGATACACAGCATAAAAGGGTATCCTCTTATAAGCTAACTGCTACAACCTAACCTAAGTCTTCTTAAAAGCCGATTACCCACAATTCCATAGCACGCGAGAGAGAATAACCATTGACTCAGTTGCGATCACGTGACACTCGGCATCAAAACAAGAAGCGAATGCGTGCTACATGATACTCGATAATACTTGGTACTCGTATACCAAGACTCACTTGTTTATCAAGTCAAAATTGATTAAAAAATTTAGCTCTTCTTGCAGAACGCTCGCAAAACCAGGTTACTCGCAACCCCAGTTTCCACTGTAATTATTAACTGCAAAAAGCTAAACTCCCTTTGTTTTTTTCTGAGAAACAAAGTAAAGGGTTTTTTTAGACTTATTATTTTAACAAAATCGTTAAAAAAAAATGTAATCACTATTTTCAGCAAAATTTTATAACACATTTATTTAAACAAAAAATAAATAAATAATAATTTTTTTCATTGGCTTTGACAACCAGCACAAAAAGGCAGTGCTTGGTGGGTTTTCCCTGGGTTCCTCCAACAGTCCAAAGACCTGCCCTAAGTTTTCTGGGATAGGCTCCAAGCTCCCTGTGATTCTGTATAAAGTTCTAAACGGTGTGAGTGAGTAATTGGATTTGTGTGATTCCCACTGGGAGGTGGGGTGTAGTACTTCAGAAAAGTACAGTACTACAGTGGATGTGTGGTGGATGTGTTAAAAGCTTGTAAGAAACTTTCTCCTGAATGTCAATGTTTCTTCTTCTTGGTGTTTACCGGCATCCACTATGTTGCATTACATGTTTAGTGAATCTCAATGTAGAATCAGAACATTATGATGTCATAATAGCCTAGCCTTACTCAAGACACAAAGGCTGAAGCTTCACAAAGCTCTGACCTTCACAAATACGGCGAACGTATAGAAATGGAGAGAAAGAAGAACAGGAGGCCCTGCAACATTTTCAACAAGCTGCGTTTAGAGAAGGGACTGTGTGACGTTCTCTTGAAAGTTGCCGGTGCTGAGTTTGATGCACATAAGATCATCCTCTGTGGCTGCAGCCCTTACTTCAGGGCTCTCTTCACTCATGGCTTGTATCCTCCAGACAAATTTGAATACACCATCCCTGGTGTCTCATCAGAGGTAACAGAATTGATCATGGAGTATGTGTATTTACAGCGAGTTAAAATCACAGAAAAAAATGTGTGTGAGCTGCTTATCGCTGCTGATTATCTAGCGATGGACAGCCTGGTAAACAAGTGCTCTGTGTTCCTGAAGGCTCAGCTGTGCGAGAAGAACTGTTTAGGTATTTGGCGGTTAGCTCGCATTTGCTTCTGCGTGAAGCTGCAGGAGCAGACCTTGCAGTTTATACTGTACAACTTCGAGAAGGTGCTGAGTGTCTCTGAAGAGTTCCTGGACCTCACGGTTGAGGAGCTTTGTGAGATAACAGAGAAAAATGAGCTGAATGTAAAACATGAGAAGGTTGTGTTTGAGGCCATCATGCTATGGATTGAACATGCACCCCTGGAGCGAAAAAAACACATCGGTCTCTTACTGGCCAAGGTGCGTTTGGGGCTACTGACACACGACTACTTTATAGATAAAGTAAAGAACAACAATTTAGTGGCAGGTAACATAAAATCTAGATGGATCGTCTACAGTGTTCTGCTGAACATTCATGGCCTCAACCAAGATGAATTTCTCAGCTCTGATCTCGCTCGGCCCCGCATGCCCAGCGCTGTTCTAGTGGCTATCGGGGGATGGTGCCGTGAAGTTCCCACCAATGCCATAGAGGTGTATGATCCACGAGCAAAGCACTGGGTCAATGTGACTCTCTGCAGTGAGAATCCACGAGCCTATCATGGGACAGTGTTCCTCAATGGCTTCATGTACTGCATCGGAGGATACGATGGCGTGAATTACTTCAACAGTGTGCGTAGGTTAGACCCCATTAACAGAATGTGGACTGAAGTGGGCCCCATGCACTCTTGTCGGTGTTACGTGAGTGCATGTGTACTGGATGACCGTATCTATGCAATGGGAGGATTCAGTGGCAGGGAACGGTTTGACACAGCCGAGCGTTACAATCCCAAGAACAATCAATGGAGTATGATAGCACCGATGCACGAATGCAGGAGCGATGCTAGTGCAACAGTACTAAACGGCAAAGTGTTCATATGTGGAGGGCTTGATGGGACTGAGTGTTTATTCACAGCGGAGTATTACAATCCTCAGACTAACCAGTGGACTCTCCTTCCCCACATGACAAGCAGAAGGAGTGGACTTGGTGTGGTTGCGTATGCCGGACAAGTTTATGCCATTGGGGGATATGATGGTATGAGTCGGCTAAGAAGTGCAGAGGCGTATAATCCTCAGACACATTTATGGAGAAATGTTCCAGACATGATCAATCAGCGCAGTAACTTTGGCATTGAGGTGCTGGATGATCTCCTGTTCGTTGTTGGAGGATATAATGGGTTTACCACCACCAATAATGTGGAGTGTTATGATGAAAAAACTGATGAATGGTATGGAGTGAAAGACATGGGTGTGTTCCGCAGTGCTCTGGGCTGCTGTGTGTTGTCTGGTTTACCCAACATGGCTGATTACGCTGCACCCCAAGACCTTCTCTATGAAGACCTGTAGAGCTCAGAGAGTTCCCAAAGCACCAGAGGATCCCTCACAGCTCCTGACAACATCTGAAACCTAATTAAATAAAATTAGTTTTTTTTCAGTTGAGCAGTATCCTTTTCTTCCTAAGATAAAGTCTTTACATTATTTATTCTTCCTCACTTCCTTTTTTTCTTTTCAAGGTCATAAACAGCATTTCACTGCTTATCATACAGGGTATGGTTGTATATGTGACAACAAAATTTTTTTATTTGTATAATATTTAACTGGATGAACTTAGATCAGTTCCATCGCGAGGCGTTTGTGTGATCATGACAATAATCTCATTAGTCTGTAAAGCCTTGTGCTGAACTCGGCTGGGCAGCGCAGGGTGAAGACACCGAGCCAAATGCTCCCCAACTGTCAGCTTCTGGGGGACGACCTGGTACTGGGCACTGTTCTGCTTCTGGTTTGACAGGTGAGCATGAACTGGCATGCCTTGACAGTATGCAGATGTTATCTCTTTGAGTATAATACAGTATAATAATGTCCCTGAACGGACCACGGTTCTATGAACATTCGTAGATGTGATCAAATCGCGGAAGTAGCTCATGTGTATTGTACAAAAAATAGACACTGCAGTGCACCAGATACTGATATTTACAATTATATACAATATTTTCAGTGTATAGATAAATGTATAAAATGTCTGGTATATTGTATGTGTGTATGTGGTGGTGAGAAATTAGTTGGCCTCACTAGTTTCATTTAATCAGTCTGGGAGCACGATGATAGGAAATGACTGTCCTGTAAAGTTTCCCCCTTTGGTGGATACTAGGGGTGCACCGAAATTTCAGCCACCGAAAATTTTCAGCCGAAAATGGCATTATCGTTTTCGGACAGAGATAAAAAAAAAAAATGCCAAAAAAGCAGGCCAAAAATTAATGACGCCCCACCCCTTCCATGGCAGAACAGGTTAGGTTTACTCACGCTGGAGCTGTTATCACGCGTCTGCCCATCAAAGACAAAGCATTGTGCAAAGTGCAACATTTTCGCATTGCTCGATCAGCAGGAGTGTTGGAACAAGTGCAGCTGCACAACATTTAGAGACTTATCTAGTTAACCTACACATTCCCAGAAGCGACAATCCCCTTGACTACTGGCACTCGAACAAAGACCACTTTCCATTGCTTGCACGGGTTGCATGCAGGTGTTTGTCCCACTGAAAGGTGGGGTTTATTTTAGGATAGGAAACTCTTCATTACAGTTGATATGTATGCTGTTTGGACCTATGCAGGCTTTAAATGCTGTTCTACAAAACTCCTGTACACAGATTTTGCATGAATGTCAGTTTTTCGGTCAGCTTCACTTCATACTATACTCAAACGTGTACCATCAAAAAACTTATGATGTCATAGTAGCCTCACTCAAGACACAGATATTGAAGTTCTACTTTCAGTCATTCTGACTTATACAGATACAGTGAACAGGATCCAAGCTAGCAAAAAAGAAAAGGAGAAGAAAGAGAACTTCCTTTTTCTCTCTTTTTAAAACCGCCGGGATCATCCTTTGTGGCTGCAGCCCTTACTTCAGGGCTCTCTTTACCAACGGCTTGTATCCTCCAGACAAATTTGAGGACACCATCCCTGGTATCTCCTCAGAGATAATGAAGTTGATCATGGAGTACGCTTATGTACAGCAAGTTAAAATCATGGAAAAAGACGTGCGTGAGGTGCTTATCACTGTTGATTATCTGGCAATAGACAGCCTGGTGAATGAACGTTCCATGTTCATGAAGGCGCAGCTGTGCCAGACGAACTGTATAGGTATTTGGCACTTTGCTTGCTTTTATTTCTGCAAGAAGCTGCAGCAGCAGTCCTTGCAGTTCATCATGTACAACTTTGAGGAGGTGCTGAGTGTCTCTGTAGGAGTTTATGTATCTTACGGTTGAGGAGCTTTGTGAGATCTTAGAAAAATATGAGCTGAACGTAAAACATGAGAAGGTAGTGTTTGAGACTATCATGCTGTGGAATGAACATACGCTCTTGGAGCGAAAAAAACACATCAGACTCTTACTTGTATGGGTGCATTTGGGACTCCTGAAGCATGACTACCTAATGCATATAGGAAGGAACCATTTTGTGGTAGGTGGTAAAGAATGTAGAACGATCATCGACAGTGTTCTGCTGAACATCCATGGCCTCAACCAAGACGAATTTCTCAGCTCTGATCTTGCTTGGCCCCGTCTGACTTGTGCTGGCCATCGGGGGCTGGAAGTGTGTAGGTCCCACCAACACCATAGAGGTGTACGATTCACGAGCAGAGCGCTGGGTCGATGTCACGTGCCGCAGTGAGAGTCTACGAGCCCATCACGGGACGGTGTTCCTCAATGGCTTTTTGTACTGCATTGGAGGATATGATTGCAGGAATTACTTAAACAGTGTGCATTGGTTCAACCCCATTGCCAGAACATGGGCTGAGGTGGACCCCATGCACTCTCGCCGGTGTTCTGTGAGCATGTGTATGCTGGACGGTTGTATCTATGCAATGGGAGGAAAAAGTGGCTTTGTAAGCCTTAACACAGTCGAGCGATACGATCCTAAGAACAATCAGTGGAGTATTATAGCACCAATGCTTGAACACAGGAGCGATGCAAGCGCTACTGTACTAAACGGCAAAGTGTTCATATGTGGAGGATTTGACAGGACTAAGTGTTTGTTTACGACGGAGTATTACAATCCTCAGACTGACCAGTGGACTCTCCTCCCCCCGCATGACAAGCAGAAGGAGTGGACTTGGCGTGATCACATACAACGGACAGGTTTATGCAGTCGGGGGAAGCGATGGTAAGAATCATCTGAGAAGTGCAGAGGCGTATAATCCTCAGGCTGATTCATGGGAAAATGTTGATCAAGCAGCGCAGCAACTTTCGCATCGAGGTGCTGGACGAACTTCTGTTCGCTGTTGGAGGAAACAACAGATTTCAAACTGTCAATAACGTAGAGTGTTATGATTGGGAAACTAATAAATGGTATGAAGGGAAAGACATGGGTGGTGCTCTCGGCTGCTGCATGCTGTCTGGTTTACCAAACATGGCTGAGTACGCCACACCCAGAGACCTTCTGTACAAAGACCACTAGAGCTCAGAGAGTTCCCAGAGCACCTGAAGATAACTGGACAACATCTGAAATATAATTAAATAAAATCAGTTGTTTTTCTGTTCAGCAGCATTCTTTTGTTCCTAAGAATCAAACCTTTGCATTATGGTCTATGGGATAAAACTTAACGTACGTGACGTGAAGCTGTTATAAGATTCTAGCCCAAATTTTGGAATGCGATAAGATGACTGTTGCAACTGTTTTTATACTGAACTAATCAAAGAACTAGTCAAAGAAAAGTAGATATAGATAAAGATGAGAGTAAAGTAGTAAGAATGAAAGAAAACTTAAAAACAAATAGTGTGTTAAATGAACTGTGCTAAATCACTAAATGTGCACACACAGAGGATCTGGCCAGAAATTGGTGAGGTGTTAAATAATTTTGCACACACATCATGTGTGTTTCATGACATTATGCATCACATGGAATCCCAAGAATTCTTAAAATATATTGTTGTATTTATTGAATGTTATTTCTTAAATTTGTTAAGAATATTTTTATATTGGCAATATTTCTATAAAAAGGTAAAATCTTTTCATTTTAATTTGACCTGTCTGAGAATTTAAACTGAAATTGAAACAACAACCATACAATATATAGGTGTTTAGTCAAATAATGTAGAAAAATCAGACAATGTGTATAAAAATGGAATTCCTAGTTTTAAGCAAATGTGAAAAAAATGGTAAGCAGGGTGATTTGATACTTTTTTTTTTACCTGAAATAATAAACTTTGCTTAATTGACAGATTTAAATTGTCATCATATCAAGTGGAAAATTGAGGTTTATGCCTCTGGTACGTAAACTTTACATCACTTCAGTGGCTACCTGTAAAGCACCAAAGTGTAAAGTGTGTAGTGCAACCCATGTACAGATCTTTACTCACAGAACTAACAAGCTTCTTTCTAGCTATCAAGCATAAGACTGACTGCTTATACAGTGGAACCTTGGATTGCGAGCATAATTCGTTCTGACCACGTGCTTGTAAATCAAAACACTTGTATTTCAAAGTGAATTTCCCGATAAGATATAATGGACACTCAGATGATTCGTTCAATAACCCAAAAATATTCATTTAAAAAATTTATACAAAACGAAGTAAAAGTAAAACAAATTAACCTGCTCTTTGTAAAGTGTATTAACGCAGAGCCGACAGTTCTATAACTTATGCCGTACGACCACAACAGAAAGGCATGAAATAGTTATAACAAAAATGACGCACATGCTCTCTGCTTCCCGCGTTCAGTTGCTTGTTCTCCCCTCTTTTTGAACATGCAAATCCTTACCATTATCCACTACTGCCATCTAGTGGATAGGGGAACAATAAACGAACTTTACTACAAAAAGAATCCTAGCTGCAGTCATTGGCTGCGTTCCATTCGTTGGTCCGTTGCTGCCGTGAAAATTTCACACTACGGACATTAAATATTTATTGAAACAAAAACTGATACCATTATAAAACATACCATCGAAACCAATTGTATAACTTGTAAATAAATTATTGATTAATTATAAAAAAAAAAATTTGATTAAAGACTTATTTTTTGTACCGATTACTAGCCTACATAATACTAAGAATTTCCAGATTACATTTTTTTTTTCATATATTTTAAAAAGTATACTTCGCAGGGTACTTCAGGCCGTTTGGAACGCACCTATAGAGACGAGAGAGAGGAGAGCAGGAAGGGGGTGCTGTGTTGGACACACACACTCACACACACACACCTCTGCTCGAGCCCGAACACAAACACAAAGGTTCTTGCTTTTCAAGGAGTGTTTGCTACACAAATGCTGTCCACTAGATGTCAGTACAATAAGCTCTTAAATGTAGCTTCATGAAATAACTATTAGCTGGGAAACCTCAACACATGAACGAGGATTCACCTCACCATCACTACTAGCTAGTTCACGTTAACTGAAGTTAATACAACAAAGGGACGAATATGTTAAATCGTCAAATATGCAGTAGGCTGATAGCTGAAAATGGCTGCCGTCATGTGTGAGCTAGGGTTGCCAACCGTCCCGTATTTTAAAGCTAAAAGCTATTTGTTCCGTATTTTTGGGAATCAAAGTGAAATATACGAGAGAGAAATGTTAAAGGTTAGACTTACTAAGACAAAATGACTTGTACGAGATGCAAATAGTCAGTGGATAGAATAAAAAACACTTATCTCACTCATTCTGTTCTGTCCTCCACCAAAACAGAACGTGTGGTTCTCATTCAGGATTGAGCGCACGGGGAAAAATAAAGGCACAGTTCACAATGACGATAACATTCGCGCGATCGGTTTTATAGCACTTGTTTTGCACAATTTTCATGTCACTGTGTGGGGTGATTAACAGCGTTATTGCCCTGATTCTAGTGTGTGAGCGAGGTTGGGGACAGACTGGGAAGCTCTCTAACTATGAATTACCAAATGGGGAGTGGGCTAGTGGACATCGCCTCACATAAGATCACAACTTCATACAGCAATGCAATTGGTAAAATCAGTCACAGTAGAGAAATCACGGAATAAACCACAGATCATTCATAACACTGTGAAAATATACTGCACTGTACAGTTTCACATGCATATTTCATTCTTCTGTCCTGTGTGACATCATTAAGGATAATATATAACCAATGTACACACTCCAGAGGGGAAATGGTTAAGTCCTGACTGACACTAGGATGGATTGGCACCCTGTTCAGCGTGTACCCCGCCTCATGCCCTAAGTCTCCTGGGAGAGCCTTCAGGCAGTGATAGATCATTCATGAACGATTCGTTCTTTTTGAACGAATCTTTAATGTGACTCAGAAGAACACATATTCTCGGAGAGTGATTCGTTCATTTTCTACAGGGCGCACATGCGCAAATCATCGCAAAACCTCCGTAGGTTATGTACAGGAAACAGAATTGAGCGATTCTTTCTCAATGACT
>JAOVVB010231903.1:0-10388 GCA_028570985.1 Heterobranchus longifilis
TGAGCCACTGCAGTGGCTCATCAGATGCAGCAGCTACATGGCTACATGGCTTATTGTTAACTGCCCCTAACCTGATGTAATGTGACCTGCAGCATGTTTTTCACCCTCACCTCTTTGCTGGATGCTGAGCTGAATGGCGGTGCGTACAGTCCCCACAGGGCTGACCGCCTGGCACTCATACTGGCCCTCGTCATGGGCTGCCACCCGAGTGATGCGGAGACTACCAGAGGACAGGACCACGTGACGGCGGTCTAGAGGTAATGGACTGCCCCCACGTGTCCAGGCGATGACCGGATGAGGGTAACCACTTGCCTCACAGGGGAAGTCCACCGTGTGACCCTCCAGGACTGACTGGTCCTGTGGCGTGACCGTGAACTGGGGGATCGCTGTGGGCAAAAAGGGAAAAAAGCTGTTTAATGTTGTACAGGGTTCCTACACATTTTCCATTTCAAAATTCCAGACCTTTCCAGACTCAAATTTCCAGACTTCTGGGTAGATTACATAGAAGAAGACATTTGCCCTTGCATATGGTTTCTAATTGCTACTTCCTGCACGTTGGAGAAGTTGAACAATTTTACACAAAGTTTGCATCTAGCTCGGAATCCTTCCAGCCAGGATTTACACCGGTACCTGGGAACGCCAAGCCAGACCTTGGAAAACTTACGTTATTGTATTATTTTCCCACATATTATTTTTACACATATTGAATATATAATACTATATTCTTGAATCTCTTTTATAAATTAGAACAAAAGATTTGTTGAAAAAAGGTAAATAATTAAACGGCATTTGTGCAGCCTTGTTTTTGCATTCATTTTGTCAATATCATATCTCAAAATGATTGACTCACACTAATACATGCATTTCTAGTCAAACACGTTTGGTATTTGTGAGCAGACATCTGCAACGTCTGGAACAAGTGCAAGAAGAAAAGCATCAAATGAGTGTGGCAGGGAGAGTGAGGGGAGGCAGAATTTACTTTGTTTTGGGGGGAGTTCATGTGAGATTTCAGGCCCTGGGGCCACACATAGACGATGTGGACACACATAAAACATGCATACACTATTTTCCACAACTGGTATTTATAAAGAAAGAATGTGCGCATCTCACACAGATTTCAGACCAGCGTACACAGTTGTAGCTGAGATATCTGCGGGTGATATGATGAGGAGGAGATTGCATATAAGTTGAGAGAGATGGGAAACATTGTTTTTAGGTTGTCTATTTCACTGATTGTGTTATTATTTTTGCAGTCTACACAGTGTTCTGTAAAATGACAATCAAAGGCGCATCTACAAACTTAAATAAATTAGCCTATTTATGAGTGATGAATTTCAACATATTTTTTATTTACATTTGAGCCATTTGAGCCTAACACGTTGCAATTCAAGTAATCTGTTATTCATTTTTTAGTTTTCAAATAAGCAATCTGTTACTACTACAAACTAAAACTTTACCGGATTTCCCTCTTCCTTTTGTTGCCACAAAAAAAGGAAACTCCCAGACGCATTCACACAGTTTCTGTTTGTTTCCTTGGAGGCTAACGTTATCGTTAGCAGCGTGCTAGTGAAGGCTCCGGGTGTGTCAGTGTGTCGCTCAGCTAGTGAGATGACAGAGGACAGCCTTTACATCATGACAGTAAGTAACTAAGCATTGACCGAGGTAACTCACTGCATGTTGAAACATGCACGTTTTATTGTTTTCATAGAGGCAGCTGTGCCTAATATGCCTCTCTGCACAGATTGTTAGCAGCTAAAGGCTGCACAGGTGCAGGTAGCTAACATTTATATTTACTTCAAATAACTCAACTTTTTCATTGCAGTTGAATTGCAAAATAAATGACGTGTTGTATGAATTGGTTAGAGTACATGCATGAGCCCGGTACCCTCTGAATCATATATATTTAATTAAACATAATGGAGCTGTAAAGGGGATACAGCACCTGCCATTCTATTATTAGCCTATTACAGTGGTTCCAAAACTGGGGGGCGGGACCCCTAGGGGGGCCCACAGTGATAACAGGGGGGCACGGCGAGGCTAAATATAAATAAATGATGCATGGTTCTGCTGCACTGCTCAGCAAAGCATGGACACGTTTGTGACAGGACTGCAGGTAAATGTAAAGAAGACGATGGATCTCCAACATCACAGCTGCCCAAACAAAGACAAGAAAATATGACAAAACATAAAAATTGACACATCGAAGTTGCAGTTCTGTATCAACTACAGGCAATGTTTCAAATAAATTCAATAGAAGTTTGCAAGCAAAGGACATTTCTAACAGTGTGGTTATGTGGGTGCATTGCAGGGGGGGGCTTGAAAATATTTTATCTACAAAAGAGGGGCCTTGCAAAAAAAGTTTGGAAACCATTGGCCTATTAGCATGCAGAGTTACAGATTATGGGCTGCAGGCTCGACGTGGCGGATCACTGGCTGAAACGAGGCTCGTGCACGTGGATGCAGCTCTATAATGATTGAGATATATAAAACAGAATCAGGCATACATGCAGCTTTGTAAATCTGACCAAAAGAATGCAAATGCATATTTCTGTCTTTGTCCGTAGACTGTTTAAGTCGTGAATCTACAGAGTTTTATGCATGTGGCCCCTGATTGTCCAGTGTGAGTATCTGTGAAATGCATTGATACATGAATAAATATGTTTCGGTATTCAATGGCCCCAGTTGTAATTTGCTAAAAAATGTAAAGGACAGTAAAGAGACCATGCTGAAAACACAAGGTGCAAATGCAGGAAGCTATTACAAGTGATGACAGGATTCATATTTGAACAACAGTGCTTTCAAGGGAATGCTAACACATTGTTAAGCTGAGAAAATCATCCTAAGGCAATCCAGTGCATTCTTGTGATTCCTACCTTGTACGATGATATACGCAGTAGCGTGTATGGTATCAACATTATTGGAGGCAAAGCAGGTATACTGTCCGCCATCAGCCTGTTCCACGTTCTGGATGAAAAGCCCTCCAGAGGGGGTGATGTTGATGCGAGCGTCATTGGGCAGGGGTGTCCGATCGCCCTTTGTCCAGGAGACCCGGGGCTGTGGCTGGCCTGTGGCACTACACTCCAGGGTCACACTCTCTCCCACCAGCACCTCTGTGTTCTGGGGCTGGATCACAAAACTTGGCCGTGCTGGAGGAGCGGGGGGGAGGGGAGAATGTGGGGATGGGGTTAGATTAATTAGGTGAGAGGTGAGAACATTTTTCATCAGGGTCTGAGTAACTTCAGAGTATTAGGAAATGTGAGTGATGACCTCAATAAAAGTTGGCAAATTTTTCAGAAGAAAGCATGTGTATTTGAAAGGTCAAGGACCTAGCATGGCACAGTTTGATGCACAGATCAAGGTTCATCACTGTTACAACACTGAGACTTTTTACAATGAGAACTAGCAGGCTGGAACGTGGAACAAGTTGTGATGGATTACGTTCCCATACAACTAAACTGCAGTCTCAATTATGTTTCAAGGGAAACTTTTTTTTCTCCCGGATTACGGTCGCAGTTTTAAACCAACTGACAGAAAACTACATTGTTTAGTTTTAGTTTAGTTTACTACTTGGTTAGGTTTAGGAAAAGAACGTGGTTTGGGTTAAAATAAGTATGTTTGTTACGTAACAAAATAAAATAACTACATTTGTTAGATAACAATGTTAGTCTTGCCAGATCTCCGCCTATCAATCGTCTGGGGACTTCTAATGCAAGGTAGTTACTTGGACAGCGACAAGAACGGCCGGTAACAAAGTAACGGCCCTTACATTTTGGCAAAGGACACGCCTTATCAGAAATGGTCCGTCCTGTAACGTCCTCCAAAGCAGATGTACAGTCCGGCCAGACATCATGTCCTAATAAAAGTTTATGTTTGTTTCTAAGCGAGGAATATGTTTCACTGCAAACGTGAAAACATCAACAACCTTTGAAGGAGTTTTCTTCAGTGGCTGCAGCTGAGCCTCCTGGAGCCATCCCATAATACACGTGTTTCTGGTACGACAGTGTTTACAGCAACACCACTTCTGCACATCACCGCCCCCAATATGAAGGACCGCCCTAACGACTTTGGTTCTGCAATGCAGAGTTTTTTTAAACTCTAATTGTTAGCACCCAGTTTCAGTAATGAAACCTGGGAGAATGTTCTCAGTCTGTAGCTGAGTGAAGCGTCTAGAGACTGAGGACCGAGTCGACCTGTCGCTGTGTGCTTTCTGGACCCTTGGCGTCACTTTTACGCACCAAACTATAATGCTTCACTACAGTCAAAGTTTTGTGAACTCAAACAAAACTTAAGTTTAGGCAACAAAACTACATTGGTAAATTTAGGAGAAACGTTGTGGTTTGAGTTAAAATAAGGTTGTTTGTTATATAAATTCACTTCTGAACGTAAATTACATAATCAGCGTAAGCAACGCATTCGTGAACAGCTGAGTATGACATCTTACAAAAATGTATGCACAACAGTTGGTATGATATCTTAGGAAATATGACCGCTGTTGTATTTAACGGTGTGAAACAACTGTTTTTATGTAATTTTAAACAAAGCAGCTGCAGTTTTAAAGACATGATTAACGTTGTGAAACGGGACTACTTTGGTAGTTTTTAGGCCGTACTTTGTACGTTTAGGAAAAAACAGCAGGGATCGGGTTAAAATCCCTGCTTCTGTGGTATAAATAAAGCAAAAATAAATACTGGACGCAGACATATCTAAGTACTGAAGTTAATTTACAGGTTGACTTGTAATGGAACACAAACACCGGTCTCCTGGGTGAAGTTCTTTGTTTGCTGTACATTAGTACGGCCACTGGAGGTCGTCTACGAATAGAATATTATGGCACATAATCAGCTGGGCCTCCTGGTTCACAGTTACATGGGACATATATGAACTACGAACAGTGAATGAGACCAGCCTGACTTATATGCATAATAAATGTAAATAACCAACAATCAATGGTTAAGTTAACGTAACTTGTTTGTCCCAGCCTCTTGTTAACAAACATGTGGTTTTGTTGGTCTTGAACAGTGGTGTGCTGTTTGGGTCCACCGTCCCCTCCTCCTCAGCTCACATACATGTGATCTGTCCTACGTCACGTTAGAAACGTTGATGTGATGCGTGTGAAACGTACAAATGTAACATATCCGTGGTTTGCACAAGCGTTTTATTCTGTCCTCTCCCCGACACCTCCTCTCCCTAAACTCTCTCCTTCCCTTCATCTCCCTCTCCATCTTACTTTATCTTCCCCTCTCCACTTTATCATCCTCCTCCCCTCCTCCCCTCCTCTCTCTCTCTACAGCCTGTCTTTCTTTTATCTTTTCCATCTCGCTGCTGCTTTCTCATTGTGGTGGACCGGCTGGTCTTCTTTCTCTCTCCCTCTTTCTCTCCATCTCTCTAATTACGTGCAGAGACAAAGGCGTCTGATTCTGCCTCCTCCCACTCAGAGCTGTCAGGCCTGGTGTAGGAGAGAGTTAATTTCACACTTACTGCATGCTTTAATTAAAAAGGGGTGGGGGGTGGGGGGGTGGAGGGGAAAAAAACAAGAAGGGATACATGCGCTCAGTCACACATCATACAAAGGGTGGACTGTGTGTGTGTGTGTATGTGTGTGTGTGTCTTTGTGTGTATGTGTATGTGTGTGTGTGCTGTGAACATGCATCATATTTGTGGCTTGTGCCTACAGGTATGTGCGCACCATCCTGAGCCAGGTGTGTGTGTTTTTTTATTATCTTTTGAGCTGTGTAGGTGTGCACCTCAACACGTGCAGAGTTCAATCCTTCGCTCCTCAGGTGGATGACACACGTACAGTCTCTTCTCCCTCAGCGGCAACAGGCTGTATTTTTAGCCGGGGGCTTTAATGAGGAATCAATAGGATTGCAATGGCTTGTTAGGGGGTCTACAGTCCCTCACACACACACACACACACACTGGCATCACTGCTTTGATCCTCTGCATTGGCAGCTGGAGTGTGATCCTCACACACATGCCAACAACATTTCACACATACTTGAGCATGTGCAAAAACAAACAGCACACGCACACACACACACTCATAAATACAGATATGAAATTACAAAACGTGCACACAAATACTATGCAGCACCACCCCCACCCGTACAATAATTCTCACCACAACAGCACATGATAACCCTTGTTAAGCTATTGAGATATGGATGATAGTGGTTACACCCACCAGCATTGTCAAATCGGGGATAATTTATCACCCTCATCCACTGCACACTCTCTCACATATCCCTCTCCGCTGGCTGGCTGTTGAATATCTTTGACGATATGATGTTCTGTATTACAAACAACATTGTCACCTGATTCCTTTGTTTCTCAATGCAGCTTTGCATTATTTACCCCCCCACCCCCCTCCAACTACAGGAGATAGTGTTGATTTTTATGATGTAAAAAGAATCTTGTGGCTGAGTTGTGTGCATGTATAATGAGGGCTTCTGTGTGTTTATCTGTATTTATAGAAAAAGAATGGATATAACAGCAGTGACGTCACCCTTTGGTTTGTGGGCTACTGTTTTGAAGCCTTGAGTTTGGTATTTGGCTGTTGACCATCTTGATTTTTTTGGAGCCAGAAGTGACCATACCTGGGGAGGATGATGCAGCCATGCCAGTGTCATCTATGGTTTTAATGGCGCTGCCCTGCGCTAAACGCTAAAGAGGGAAAGTTGCCGACTTTCAACCGAATGATGGCAGAGTTTTGCCGGCAGGTAAACAGGGACCTCCAGGCGCTGGCAGTACATAGAGCCAATTAAAAAAATCAACAAACTTTCTCTTAAGTTCATCAAAAGACATTTTTAGTTGATCAAAATGTTACTGTTAACTTTAATGAAGTGAAAACACACTGTGAAAGAGTCAACGTTTTAAGATGAAAACACGGACGGCACCCCAAAACAATTTCATGGCTATTTAATGTACACAGTTGCCATGGATACGCATTGCTAAGCCTCTATCCTGATTGACAGGTCGGCATGTAGCCCTGCCCTAAAGCACCCACTGCTTTATCATCTATGTTCTTCTAAATGTGACCATAATTTACAAAATGAACATCGTGCTGTATTGGAGAAGATGCAATGTTATTTTTGGAGCCAGTGGAGTCATGTTCTTTTTTTTCCCACCCCTGATCTGCCTAGTCCCACCCTCCTGTGCTGTGATTGGCTAGGTATAACCCTAACCCTGTCCTCTTTGGCCTAACTCTACCATCTTTGACTTTTGACACGTCGATGTGACCAGCACTAGCCAATCACAGCACAGCAGGACAGGTCTATGGCGAAACAGTGGTCATGTGAAAGAATGTAGGTTGAAGGCACTTAAGCACTGGCTTCACTTTTCAGCTCTGTCCATCTTTTTTTATACAGTCTGTGGTACATATGTGTTTGTGTAGACCTGCAGATGTGTGTTTGATTGACAGATATTCCCATCTCTAATGTTTCATAACTCTACAATGTCTAGCGTCAGGAAAAGTCATGGCGTCCCTGGCCAATTCCTGCATGAGGTATCAGTCAATATATGTGAGTATATGACGTATTAGTGCTCACACCTCTGTGCATGCATGATGTGTGTTTTGCATGTGTACTGTAGGAGCAACCGCACTTGCACACATAACGTCGCACAAGTGTGTATGTTATAGAGTGAGTGTGGTGGTCTGTGTGCATGAGTTAAGAGAGAATACATTAGTCTTTGTGTTTGCAGTGCAGCATTCTATGCTGCAGCGTTGAACACTGAAATCAAGCTCCATGTAGAACCTGAATAGCATATTTATGAAATGTTAACTGCTGCTGTATGTTAACCCTTGACTTGTGCACATGGTAGAAGGATGTTTACTGTGGCAATTCCAGAGGGGGTGTGTGCGCTACCAGAAGGCAGATAGATACACGAAGAAGGTCTGGCTCAACCAAAATAAAACTAATTTCCTTACCTGCTAGGCTAACTCATAATCAATAAGGATTTTTACTATACTCAGATCAGTCCAGTTTCCCTAGGAATATGGATCAAATTGGACAGTTGTTAGTAGGGGTGTCATGATTTCCATTCTAAATCGAAAATTGATCGAAATGAGCTTTCAATTTCAACCATCGAAATCAAAAGCAGGGTAGGCAATTCCCCCAGTATGTGTTTTTCTCTCCACCCCATGTCTACTTGTGCTCGTCCGAAGAAAAAAACAACAAAATAGCCCCAGATCTCCAAGGACCCCATGAACTGTGGTTCACTTTGTGTCTGTGTATTTTTTCTGAAATGCAAATCAGGATAGACTATGTGTCAATAAATCACAATATGAGCTGAAATGATGAGGAGGGCTATAATAACTGATGAATGATGAATGATTAACACAACATGAGGTCATATTTATTTTTAAATGTGCAACAATTTCGGATGAAAAACACAGACTTGGTGTCAGGGCCGGATCTATGCATTCTAGGCACATGCCTCGGGCCTCCTCGCCACTAGGGGGCCCAGAGAGAGAGAGAGGGGTAAAGAACATCACCTGCCTACATAATGAAAATATGTTAAACATTGTAGGCTACATTAAATAATGTTTAACATATATTTTAAAATATTATCTAAATCTTCATATCTAATGTATCTAAAAATCATATCTAAAACTTTATTTCAATGTTTATTTATTTATTTATTTATTTATTAACGTTAGCACCAATGTGCAGAAAAATAATAAAGAAATAAATATTAATTAAATGTAGGGGTATATTTTCCACTATAATTAAATGACTAACAAACTGCATATGAAAAACTGCAATAGATGTATACCTGACTAAATTAATGAGCATAATAATCATGTGGCAGTTAAAAGCAATTTTGTTTATTTACTAAATATGAAAATGTAGAGAGGTCCCCCGAAAAATACAGTCTCTGTCTAGTGTAATCTATCCATTTAGTCCGGCCTTGCTTGGCGTGCAGAGGTCTTTACTGTAAATTCAGTTTAGTCAATATAAATACTGACTGTTGCACCTATCTTGGTGTTGCAGAGGTGTAGGTGCTGAGGTACAGTGAGGTCAGATTTATAATGTTGTACAATTGGTTATATAGGTTCTCCTTGTTATTTTCATGAGGGGCGTTTCAGCATCATTAATAAATGCACCGCTGCAGTGATGTGCTTCATACATGGACAGCAGCTGCAGCAGAACTCCCCCATACCTTACATATAGCACCAAGCAGGCATCCGGCAGATATTAGAATAAGCTCAGGGAGAGGCGTGCTGATTCCAATTAGCAGTCTGTTGTTTCACACTGTGGGCGATGGAGCTTGTTATTCCTAGCATGGAGAGAGTCTGAGGAGCACTGCTCTGCGGCTCCCACCGTGCAATCAGCCTCTATGACTCTTTCGCACCCACCAAGCACTGATTGCCACATTCATCTGGCACTATTCTCGCTCTGTGAGGTGCTGCAGAGGTGCATTTGTTAAAAACTGTCTCGGACACCTGTGGAACAAGGTACAAATGGCCCGACTTGAGGGCTGATGTCAAGCCGTCGCTGAGAGCTATAAGTAGCCGGCAGAGAAATGGTTAGATCCAGGAAAAGGAAATCATCAAAATGTCTCTGTGTAATCATAATTTAGGGTATGAGTGCTAATGTTGTATTATAGGCAGTAATTATATGCCTTGATTAAAAACTAGGGGATTACAATGGAGGATTCAATTGCAGGCTGAAGACGCGGACTCTTTGTTTTGCTCTCTCACTGTTCCATGCATCAAGGGATTCAGACAAGAATCCAGGTGCTGCATCTAAAACGGCTTGATTGTGTGCTTGTCAAATAATTGTGTTTGGGTGGGTCTGATTGTTCCTCAAAGGCAATTATTTTTACTGAACCCAGTTCCACAAGCACGCAAAGCAGTTTTTATTTGTGGATTGGTACATACAAATATTAACATGTCACACATAGCCTACATAGGCTGTTAATATTTGTATGCATTTAAGATGCCTCTCACAAATGTGTTCAATTCACTGCAAATGAAGAAAACTTGCACATAGACACAACACAAGCAAATGAAGAAGCATCTTCACAAATTTGAAGACACATGCACAGCATTTAGAAAACGCATTTATTTAACAGCTAGCTTAATGTTAGCCCCAAGGTGTGCACATAGCTCTCCATAGGACTCATAACGACCAAAACCAGGTGGTTCTTGAATGGCACCATGTAGACAACATTGGAGTTTTTATTTGATAACTATTTACTATTTCTTTGCAGATTCAGATTAATGATACCAAATATAATCAACTAATAAATGATGTTGTGCATGTGCATGTGTATGTATGTGTACATGTATGTATGCATGTATGTATGTATGTATATATTTATTATTATTATTAGTAGTAGTATTATCATCAGTATTTTATTATTATTATTATTATTATTATTAT
>JAOVVB010231914.1:0-10388 GCA_028570985.1 Heterobranchus longifilis
ACGTGTCCTGATTAAAATGACAGATTTCTCTGGGGTTGAACTTTGTTGGAAACATTTGGGATAATGTAAGTACACAATTCAACAAAATATAGAAAATAGGTCTAGTCATTTTTAGACATTTTAATGCAGAAATGTTACATATTATACGTTTAAGCATTGTATCAATTGATGGTAGGGGCCTTATGGTGGGTCCTGCTTTATAACTCAAAGGATAATTGGAATTCATTACAACTTGGATCTTTTTTTTTTGTAGTCTTGCCCATCTTTTCTACTGGTTTTGAAAACATTGTACTCCCTCAGTAATTGCTGATATCCGGGGACATGGCTCATCGCTAAAATAAGGAAGAGAGAAAACAGGCAGTCACACAATCAGACAGACAAGCAAACAGTTTAGCCACGTTATGGAAACCACTTTATTCACCGAAAGTAAAAATGTTGTTTATAATCCCTAATAGCACAGGAAAAACGATGTGCACAACTACGGTAAGTAAAGTAGGTCAAAGTTGAACCCAGAAATCAGTCTGAAAAAGTGGTAGGAGACTTTGGACGGACCGATACTACCTGCATTACAATTGTTGCGTGAACGACGGGGGGCGCCAAGCTAGTGATTCTTCATTCTGAACAGAGTTGGTAGTCTTTTGCTGAGAGACATCACGGATGTATTATAAGAACGGGATGAGAATTGCTAGCCTGGCGCATACGCCAAAAAAGGTTTCTAGCTTCCAGGTTTAGACTTAACATTGGGATGATGTCAGATTTTTAAATCACTTTCCTCAGCTCAACGGATCAAAAAATCATAATAGTCATAATCAACCTTGTTCACAGTTTGAGGTGTCCGTCAACAGTTTTACAGACGTCTCTTTTATAATGGTGGTCTATGGGGAAAATGTTTTTTGGGACGCAGGGGGATTTTTTGCTGCAATACCCCACGAGTGGCCACTGGAAAAAAATAGCTGCAAGCCTGAGCAGTGGCGCTGTACCCGGGTCTATAATCACTTCATCAAAGTCTAGTTAAGACCTTCATTATTTAATTTGTTTCATCAAAGTACCGTACAGCAAACATGGGGCCAGGTAATGTTCCAGCACAGAAAAACTGGACACATCGGTCTATAGGGGCCCAGCATCTTATTTCTGCTCCACATCAATTCAGCAATGCTTAAAATAGAAAACAAAACACAGAGCCAATTAGACCATAGCTGTGCTTAGTCTTGTGAGGATCTTCTTTCATGCACTTTATATTTTATCTACAATTGATTTATCATCATGAGAGAACACAGGGAAAAACAACGATGCATGAAGATGGATCAAACTGAAATCTTACGAAGGTTTGGTGGAACGTGTGCTTCATATTTTAGAGGAAACGCTTGCACACACTTTTTGTGTGTTGGGGAATCTTCCGTTCTCCACCCCTCTCATTGTGGCCCAGATTTCCTCATCACAGAGCTGCCAGCTTCAAAGGGAATGCCTCCTCTCTCCTCGCAGCCTCTGAAATGAGCCAGCATCAAGCGTGTGACTGTGAACTTGTCACTGACTGAGCGCCGTCCTGTGAAGTGGATTTCCCGGCATGCTATCCCCCCCCCCACGTGTGCCCACGCTACCGGCAGTGTGACGTCGTGATGCCTGAGCGAGCAGGATGACGTCATGGCGGAGGATGTGATGCCGCCCCATGGGGCCTGGGCTTTCCTCACAAGCTAAGCCAAGTAGAACAGCAGAAAGCCCCGTCACAGATGGTTCAGTGGAAGAAGGTTAATTAAGTCACGACTCATAAAGGAGGCGCATGGAGATGAGCACTGGGAGAGCATCACAAATGATGCACAGGTTCACTATTGTTCTGCGAGACCAGAGAAGAGCCAACTAATGGAGTCCTTATCCTTCTCTCTACACCTCAAAATTGTGTGAAAGGAGCCAATTAGGATGAAAAGATGCTGGCTTAAAGTATGAAATGAATATAGAAAGCAAGGTGGTGACATTGGTGGGTGAGCTGGAGATGGTTATTGATTGTGGAAAAAACAAGAGGAAGTGACTAAGAGAGAAGGAGGCGGAGGAAAGGGGGGAAATGGAGCAGGAGTGATGAGTTTCAAGAGGAGAGAAAAGGATGCTGTTTCTGTAGCCTCTGTATTAAAAGCATCCTTGTGAGAGAAAGACGGAGAAGCTTTCAACAGTATTCAAAGGGTTCCCACCATAGACTGCAACATCCTCGGTTTGTATCCAGCCACGGCTTCCCTTTGTTGCACATCATTCGATCTCTCTCCCTCCACTCATTTCGTATTATCTACTCTACTATTATTTATTTAGCAAATGCAAAGTCCTCGAGCCAAGCAGTCGTCTCCTGATCTGCTGTATGGAGGATGACTAATTCTCCTTTTAGTCTTTGTAGAGGGCACGCTTCAATGATGTGCTCCATTGTTTGCTCCTCTCCACAAGCACACATACGCGTTTTTGATCAAATTAACTCTGGTTCTTAAACCAGTTCCGTTCAGGATTATTGAAACCTTGGTGCTGTCTGGCAAACCAGCTCACATTTCCACAAGTTTTGAGCCGAACCTTTGTACTCAAGGATGTCGCACAATACAAGTAAACAGTAGTAGCAAGATGGCGGATCACATTGATTACCTGGAAGCTTTTGCCGGGTTATACAGGTGTTTGGTTCTATCCAAAAAACAAGCATGGACTTACTATTAATGATAGAAAGATGTAGAAACTATTACGTGCAAGACTTCTTTTTCCAACCTGCAGAATATGACGCGACCTCTTCGGCTGGGAACCAGCTTTTTGGGTTCCGAACCAATTTATTTTTGGTCAAAATGCTCACAACGATTCAAAAGTAGGTGCGTGAACCGGAACAGAACCTGTTCCATGTTGGTGGAAAAGGGCTAAATGTGTGCTTGGGCCAAGCTGGGGCCGTGGCCAGTCTTGAGTCTGTTGAGGGTTGACAACGGTCTCCTTGGGAGATTGGTGCCAGATTGGGGTCTGACACCAGATGTTTGTTTGGGACATCCTTGGACTCCCATTCCTTTTCCCAAGCAGATTGGGTGGTAAAATCGCTTGGTGGGGTTTTCTTCCAAATTGGTCGTCTAGATGGAAGACGAGCAGTTGGTGCATTGAAGATGTCTGGTGGATTGGTAGATGGGGGGAGCTTGCCTGCGACTGCAACTCCAGACTGTCAATTAAGGCAGAAAAGTCTTCAAAGACCGGTAGATGCAGTTAAAGCTCAGTGACAAGCTTGTAAGTGCAACTTGTGCCAAATGCTACGTGAAGTTGCCGTGATTGTCAGAATGTCGGTTCCGACATCAGAAAGGTGTGGTGAGAGAGGGTTTCAGATGCTGATGTAGGACCCGACCCGCACTTCCATTGTTCCACAGCAATGTTATTTTTTCGGTTGCCTGGTCGGGCAAATTGTCAGAAATGTACTTCCTTAAAGACTAAAGTTAATTGTGTTTAGTCTTTATTTAAGTAAATGAATCAGAACAGGGACACCATGTGTCATCTAAACCGTTCCCGATGGGTACAGCACATGTGCAACTCTGAACAGAGATGAGAAGAAAGCAAGATGGGTCACTCCTTAGTGACTCTCTAGCTCTGGAAAAAACAATGTGTTCTTCTTCTTTTTACCACAGCAAACTAATACGCATTTACGAATTAGTTTGGCGTTATCAACGGCGCAGACCAAAAAGCCTCTGGACGCAATTGGATAGACCTACAACCCATCAGAGCAATGAAACGTGACTGAGAGCAACACGCTGAGTGACACATGCAAGTTGGAGCGGTGCTTGGTATGTTTTGAAACAAGAAAAAAAATGGTGGCACTCAATCTTTATTGACAGTAACAGAATCTTGATTCATATTTGATCAGCACTGCCTAGTTTGACAGTTTGATCTGAGTTTCGTGAGCCTGGTGCGTTGTGCTGGACAGACGTTCCATAACTACATTCTAGCATGACACTCCTCTGTCATTCATTGTCTTCAATGAAACATGAACTCAGCAGATACTCTAGTTCCCAAAAGTTACAAAAGTCCCGTACCTTGGGGCAATACCATAAGGAGGTGGGTTGTTGTTCTGTTTTTACTACTTGCATAACCAACACCGTGGTCTAAGAAAAACAGAAGAATTTAGAATTTAGTATGGATGTTTCCTCTTTTTAAAGTAAAAGTTTCAAGAGGAGCTGAGGCACTGATTTCAGAGGACTGAGACTGACTTATAATCAGATGAATTTGGCTTTGATTTACTGAAAAACTGAGATTTTTAAATTGTATTTCACTTGATTTTGGACACAAGTTACTCAGATGTACTGACAAGTGGTACAGTGTGGTTGCTGTGGGTATTTAACAAGACATTTAGAGCCACTACGCCAAACTGTTGTGAGGATACTGGCTGAGAGGATGTTATTGACTTTGTAGTCCATTAATTACATGGAGTGGTAAGACATGGCTATCAGATATTTCTTTAGTTAACTGTGTGTGTGTGTGTGTGTGTGTGTGTGTGTGTGTGTGTGTGTGTGTGTGTGTGTGTGCGTGTGTGCGCGTGCGTGTGTGTGTCTGCAGGCTAGTTAGTAATTATGTGTGTGTGTGTTTCTGTAGCTACAGTATATGAGCATGTGGAGTATGTGTGTTGAATAGTAATAAGAGAGAGAGCAGTATTGTATAGAGCAGAGGAGAGGACACAAGAAAACGACTGCCTACAAAGTATGACAGACAGCATATGGCTTCATCTGCTGTGGTTCAGTTAAGCCACACACGCACGCACGCACGCACGCACGCACGGCAAATCACCAGAGAGTCAAATAGAAATTAGGCAGACTTCCTGCGTTTATGCGCTGAGGCACATACAATGCTTGTAATTAAAAAGTCACCGCTGTTGAGTGACAGTCTGGCTCATGCAAAGTTAGTTTGTGTCCTCGCCCCAACTTAGTGTGAAACTTTTTGACAGGAAGTGTGGTGATGATTTCACAGTCGGCCATAACACTCCGTCTCTCCAAAGGAACTGAAGGTCATTAACCCCTACCTGCTGCTGTCTCGAGCTGTGCAGAGTTTGATGACTCTTCTTTTCCAGCTAAGGAGTGAAAAAGAGAGGTATGTGTGCACGTGCACGTGCATGTGCATGTGCGTGTTTAGCAGAGCTAGCTAGCACCCCTGGCTTGGCCAGCCGGCTCCACCATATGGCCACATTTATCATGTATCTCGCTATTCATTAAGACTGCCCTTGCTGGCTGCAGAAACACTGCTGGGGGCCTCAACCTCAGAAACGCTGTGGACGACTGACTGCAGTTTCACTGTAATTTTGGGTGTGAATGCTGCAAAATTATATGTGGCCAAACACCATGAAGCAAAGGTTATTTTGCTTCACAGGAGGCTCATTTTGCATCAGAGGACAGTGTTGATTAAAATGCAGTTTGAAATCAATTATAGATAATAATAATAATAATAATAATAATAATAATAATAATAGCTTATTGGCTAACTCTGTAATTAGTGTTTTAAAGCTCTGCGAGGATGTAAAGATCAACTGTCTGTGGAGAGTCTCCCACAGTGTGCTGTTCTCTCGCACTGTGACATATTTTTGGAGGCAAACATAATAACAGTTATCAGTGTTATCTAACCCATTGCTTGACTGCCCTCACTGAATGCAGATAGTTTGGGAAATATGCTGTTTCTTCTTTATTGTTTACAAAGAGATGTGACTGTTGGTGTACAACTATTTAGAGAAATCAGTGGCTAGCCATGTGTTTACACACATATTAGACTTACTGTTTAACAAAAGTCTGTTTCATACATCTACAAGGATTAAAAAAAATCTTCATTTATGGCAGACATGAATTATCAACAAAGATTACTAAACAACATGACATATGTTTTTGTTCTGTAGTATTAATGCCCCTAGTCATCTTTGTGAGGAACACATCACAAGCTTCTCCAGTTTAAAGCATAGCATTTCTTGTTACATATAAAGAGAAGAAATTTACATTTTAGACATGATATATTAACGGATGGTTTCATACATCAACTACAACCTGTGCTCTGATTAACATATCAGTCTTGTTCCCTGCGCTAACTGTGGCAGTGCAAAATAATTACCTGAGCGGGGGATTTTTTTGATCTGCTCTCTGTGCAGTGTGTCAGGTTGTATTTACACAAACCACATATCATCTTTGACTTTATGATCTCGGTTGTGTTCATTTTGTTGAGTTTGTAATTCTACGCCTCCTGTTTAAAGACAGATGTAAAATAGGGCTGAGAGCAGGGACGCTGGAAGTAGGGGGCTCTGAGGGGGCTGCAGCACCGCCTACTGGCAGGGGGCTGTTACTGCAAGGCAAAAGTTTACTAAACAAATCAATAAAAAAAACTTTCAGGGCCGAGATGTTTTATTTGCCCGATAGCCAAACATGTCCAAAATGGAAAATGTAAGCCATTGTGCAGTGTGTTTGAGATCAGAGCTGCCACCATAGATTGTATATAAAGTCATATAAATAGTCTGTGTAAAGTTATAAGTCTATGCCTGCCGCAGTTAGAAACACAGCATCTGAGCCAAAATGGTGTCTGATGGCTCCATAACGGACTCTGTTTGTTTCCTGCTGCTGGGGATGTGTAAGCAACTAAATCTGCAGTTTTGGGTGAAAATAACAAAAGTCTTAGTGAAATACTTTGACAAGAACATTGATTTATGTCACTGTGACTGTGAAATGTGAAGTTTGATCACTCGTTTCACCGCAAATAGTGACGGCTGTGTTGTGGATGTGAGCGGCGTTCGGGTGTCATTAGAAAGGTGGGAGTTTGTGGCAATATCTTGCATGTCTAGACGGAAGAGAAAATGATCACAACTTACTCTTATATTTACGAAGTTTATGTTTGTACGACTTGATTGTTAAAATGCTTTGTAATAAGAAAGTTTGGACAAAATACAGTTGATTCTGAAAGGTGAAGATCTCATGTTTCCAAGAAAGTATAACATTCATATCTTCTATAAATAGATGATTATGAAGTAGCAAGTTTTTGTAAGTACCCCATGTATTTGCCCCTGAGTACTGGTATGTATGACGTCATTATAAAGACAGATCAGCACCCCCAACTCTGACTGACTTCCAGCGTCCCTGGCTGACGGTGATACCCTGAAGTCTTTAGCATCAGAACCAGAGAACAGAAAATTCTCACCAATACAATAAATAGAGCCTGGAGAGTAGCATTGTTTGAGCAGTGCAAAGGATGTTTTTTCGGCCTTGCTTTGTTTATTTGTTTCCCTGTTTTTTTTTTTTTACTTAACAAAATCAATGTCAATCAATTGTCAGGGTTGTTAAGTTCATATGTCTACTCATATAGCTATTTTTATTTCCCTTTTTGTCAGTAACCTTAAGATATCTGTGGGCTCTCAAAAACATGGATGCACAGAGTTTTGTGTCTCTTTGAGAATATGTACCAGACACAACAGGTGGCGGAGGTCAAATCTAGCACTGATCGAATGTTTACTTGTTGAGCATCCATCTGCTGACATCCTGGCCTTTAAACTATCCAGTCAAAGAATTTTGTGAAAGTGGCAGAAAAAGATTGCCACGAGTTTATGGTAGAACAATTGTTTCGGCAACTTTCTTTCTGGTTTCTTATTACAGAAGGAAATGTGGATCATAGCATTTCAAACACGACAGACTTTGCCCTATAGGAAAAGTTGAACAGATATGCTCGGAGTCTGGCATCTACACCCCATTGTGACACCATCATTTTTACAGATAATCGCACCGTGAGCTGTGCAGGAATATCTGCCGCAATGGAGATCAGACAGTGCTAGTGGTGAAGAATGGAAGAACATTAAGCCTAGCTGAAGATCTAGATGGATGTGATCTGCAGTGGGATTTGTGATGAGCTCATTGAATGGACAGCTGGTTCTAATGGAAACAGGAGGCGGAGGGGTGGAGGTGGGTTGCATCAGTGACAGCTGAAAGCAGCATAGAAGGGAACAGATTTTAACTGCAACAAGATGATTGGCTGATGAGGTCGTGGCAAAATGTGATTGGTTTAAGTGAGCGAGCAAATTGTTGTGGTTGTGTCTATAACAGTTGTTGCGGTAGACTTTCTCGTTGCGGACAGGGTTGAAAAAATTCTGTCATAATCTATTATTAACTGTCTTTCTTTTTAAATGATAATAACTAGTGCTGTCAAGCTATTAAACAAATGTGTCTAATTAATTACGTTTTAGTTTAGTTTAGCACACCACTAACTTGAATGGGGATTCAATTATTTAATAATTGCAGCTCTAGTCTTTCAAAATGTAATCATACCAAATGGATCAAATCCTGTTAGTGAAATGAGTCAGGGGGTTGTGACGCTCAAAAAAAATGTATCCACGTCTCTTTCGCCTTGCAAGTCTATGGGAAAAAATCATTTTGGGCCCCATGGCATCACATGACGGACCCGGTAGTTGTAATACCACTGTTGGCCACTATGTCAAATTGGCTTCAAAGCATGGCGCACTTCCTGGGAGCCTGTTATACTGCAGCAGCCTGGTGGTTTTTTTAGGCCATTTAATGAAGGTAAACAGTGAACGGTGGCCACTGGGGATTAATCTGCATACATTTTTTTGTGTTATTGTTTCTGTAATTAATTAATCAAAATGAAGGTGTTATTTTGACAGCCCTAATAATAACCCATTTAAAAGCATTTAATTTTCTTTCATTTTCATTTTAAAATAATTAATATAGCCTACAGAACAAGCTTATAGTTTATGCATTTATAAGGACATGGAGACAAACGATGAACAGAGTGACGCACCGCCGCCCATGACTCAGAGCACCAGAGCACAGTGCCATTAACGATATGCACGGGCGTTCACTGTTTACATCCGCCTGAAAACGACACCAGGCTGCTACAGTGCTCGGTTATAACTCCACTCAGCTGGACATTTCTCTGTTTTCGGCTGAGGTGGACAGCTTAATCCCGACAGAACACCACGGTGCATTTTCAGCTTAACATTGTTGAAACAGAGCAGCTAATATTGGTAGTGAGGTCAACAAGGTAGCGTCCCCATGTGTGCATGTGTGTCTGTGTGAGGAGAGGAGAGGAGAGGAGAGAAAAACAGCAAAATGCTGTCAGTAGGCTACCGGTTACAAACAGGCTTGAATGACTTAAAGTTACGTTAGATCACCCTCAGTGTTCTAAACAGCCTTCAGATTTTTCTGTCATTATTAAAACAATTTGGTCAATGACAGAAAATATTCAGTTAACGCGACTACTGGTCCTTTACTATAGTGCACTATATTTACCCTGTGCCATTTTATGTAAGAGTCTGAATTCTGAGTGTGAATTTAATTAATTAGTCCCCTTAAACTATTCCCACAGTGGAGCAAAAATAAGTAGTGTAATGGCATGTACACTACTTTCTGCTAACAATTCCACAATGGGATTTTTTTTGTGTAAGCTTATGTGTGATTTCTAATTGGTCATATGCAGATTTGAACATACAATGCCAGGGAAATAACTTACTTGATCAGTGTGGTCATGCATTCTGCTTGCCATCTTCTTTAGATACTAAGTTGGTGACTGAGCATCAGCAGGACTGTTCCACTTGCTGCAGCTCGTGTTGGGACTGTGAGGCCAGCTGTTGTTTCGGTACGTCCCCGTTAAGCATCAAAACATCAAATGGCAAGCATGACTTAACTGCCCAGAGAAAATCACAGACTGTTGTTGTGCCTGTCATTTTTATCTCAGGAAGAAGTCTTTGCATTTTTCTCCCACTCTGTGTAACACACTTGATTTTCTCTCATCCTGCCTGTCCGTCTTCCTCTGTCTCTTCTTGACGGTTTGACAGTGTGACAGTGAGGGAGAGACGTCTTCAGTCTTGTGGGGGGATGTCAGCAGGAGTGAGATGTCTGTCTTGGCACCACTGATTGCTCTGTGTGTGGGAGCGTGTCCGTGCTTGTGTGAATCTGATGCTTGTGTGTGGATACTTTAGGTGTGCTTATGTGTTGAATTATATTGAATATGTTTCGGTGCATGCGGTTGTGTTACTTTTGTGTGCTTGTGTGCATCTTAGCACTTATGTATTCAAAGCATCAAAGGAGGAAGCACGAGTTATTTTAGCAGGTTATAATGATGTAGATTAAAAAAAAAAAAAAAAGACAGATGCTCCTAATTGAAGCACATTTATGAATAATGTCTCTGCAGAATTTTGGTTGTTGCAGCCATTTAAGGTTCTGCAAGTGAGACCTCATTTTTCTTGATTTTATATGAGACAACATACGTATAGCTTTAGATTAGGAAAAAAAGACACCATACTTTATTATATATATCTGATATAAATATTCTATGGATTTTACTTAGGGATGCATGCCATGGATTTTTTTCAGCCGATACCAATAACCGATAATTACCTACTTCTTCATTTTAATTTTTTTTCTTTACATCAA
>JAOVVB010231924.1:0-10388 GCA_028570985.1 Heterobranchus longifilis
CACACATATATATGTATGTACTTATCCATCCTGAATTTCAAGAATAATTCAATTATCACCCTCATTTCACAGTGTAATCTGTGAAATGGGGGTGATAATTGTGTAGTAACAGGTTTCTCTTCTACCCATTTACACAAATTCACTGTACAACTTCATCTTCTGCTCAGTACAGCAGCATCTTTTCCACATGTCCACATCATCGTGTGATGAGTTGAGAGGGGGCGTGAGTCATGCAGTCACCTGCTGTCTCTCTGCCGTATAGAGTATGCTGTTTACTGATCATTTATTTATGTGCTCCAATCGCTCATAAAGTCCTAATGACCTCCATCCAACAAGAGATGGATAATTGCACACTTGGCCAAGTGTTTGATTCATCTGTTTCACTAATGAGCCCACCCCCATTAGGAAATGCTATCTGCTATGGACACATGATGTCTTCTGCAGTGTGTTGCTCCTCCGTGTCCTTGTGTAAGAGGTGGCGTGGCGAGGTCAGCACTTTGAGATCACAGTTTGAAAATAACAACTTGTTTGTGTCCATGGGTTTGTGGGGGTTAACATGATGGCCATTATTGAAATAATGTGCCCTAACTGTCACAGCAGTTTATCACGTGTAATTGGCAGGGGGAAAGGTAGATCAATATCCTCTGAATAGACGGCATGGCATCTGCTGTTGCATCTCTTTGGTGATTGGGGGTCAGTGTAATCACCCGCTTTCAGTGTTTTGCTTTTAGCTGACTATTTTGACGAAATAATAGGACTGTTGGCTGTTATTTCATCTAACAAGGCTCTCCACTTTGCTCATATATTGCTGTTATTTAAAACAGTGCAGGCTGAACACAGGGCTCAACAATAAGGATTTCTCGTGGCAAGTAAAATGCCCTGATCGGGCAAGTGCAGGGCTCGAGCTTAAGGACGTCCCGTCGTTGGAAAAAAGTAGGGCAGCAGAGGATGAAAATGAATTTTGGGACGAGAGTTGACAGAAGAAAAGACCCTGCTAATGTCACTATGAATGGCGATGAAATTGAAACTGACTGCAAGTTTTGTGTAGCTCGCACATAGCTAGACCCGCGTCAGACGCCTGTCACTGCCGGTATTTGTGGTGTGGATGCTGAAATATTTTAATATAATAATAAATAAAACAGTTTTTTCCGGAGCTAGTGAAAGTAGCTAAGGAGTGAGCCATCTCGCTTTCTTCTTATTTCCGTTGAGAGTTGATAATGACCTTTTAGGCTTTCTTATTTGCTAATTGTTTATACATAAAACAATTTGTATGGGGGCAATAAAAATTGACTTTGGACAAGTAGATTTCCGACCCACTTGCCTGACCAGACAGGTGTAAAAAAAACATTAACGTTGTACCCTAGAACTGCAGGATCTATGTCGACGTAGTGCAGTTAAACTATAGCAAGGCACCATCATTTGCACCATGGCAAGAATACACGCCTGGAAACACACACGGTTTGATCCCATTTCTCAACATATCAAACTTTCACGCATCAGCTGCTAGTCAGGAGGTTTGATGCTTGTACACCAGATTGAATCTACATGAATTCTCTCTCCACACTCCATCAATTTTAAACCAGGATTTTTCCCGTATGTTTATTGATTGCTGTTCAGCATGCCGTTTAAAGCGGTTTCTCCAACTGGCATTGTTAGCCCCCCGTGTGTTTGAGACATAGACTGAGCTGGCTGGTTGCTCGTGATAGTGAAGGGAGAGCTGTTTTGAGTGGAGAGAAGCCAAGGGTCATGGTCTAAAACCCCGAGCTGATCATGGACAAGTCCGTGGCTTCTGCTGCCTCCCTAAGATGGAATTGCCTCTGTATCAGAGCTGCTTCTAGTTGTGTGGTGCAGAGAAACACCACCTCTGCTTTTCCTGTCTCTCCACTGAAGCCTGTATACCAGCCTCTGATTCTGGTGCACATTCAGTGGCCTTAAAGTACTTTCTTAGGGCTGTATGAAGTTTCGCCCACATTCAAAATATGTAGGCAATTTTTTTTTACTGGTTGGTTGTGGTTTTCCTGGATACAATTTTTCAAGTACTTATAGTTTTTTAAAAATCTTATAAACCAGTGGTCCTCAAAGTGGGGTCCGGGGACCCTCAGGGGTCCTTGAGGGGCTTCCAGGGGGTCCCCAGCAAAAAGGCGAGTCATTTATTTTCACTATAATTCCATCCATGTTAACATAATGACAGAATGTACGACTATTTTGGTCATGGGTTTCATACATTTTCTGTAATAAAATGCAAAAAAAGCAAAAATCCAATTAGATGGGGGACCCTGGGACAAATTCTTATCAAAAGGGGGTCCTTGATGATTTTCATACATGCTGATACTGGAAAAATATTCATTTTGTGAAATTAGATTCAACTGTATTACCCAGCCTTACAGGTGTTCACAAAACGTTCCTCTGCGTGTTTATGCTCTCTGGGGTTGTTGTTGTGGGTGGTACCAAGGGATGGGAATTTTCCTTTTTTTTCTGATCCTTGTTAACCGATCATTAACTGTTAACCGGCAAGCAGGCAACTGAGTCCCAGTACCAGTCCCAGAGTCCCATACGCTCTGAGTCTGCGGACAGCTGCGGATTTGTAACGGTCACGCAGCCATGATATTGCGTGCATTTTGTGGACACATGCAGCCACTTTCCAGAATGGAATCGATTGCGGACCCTTAGCGTATGTGTAGCCTGTCTCCACCGCATCCACCTGCGAGGTTGCCGGTCCTCGTCGACAGTGACGTGTCACGCAGCTCTCTGCTGTCAGGGGTGTTCAGCAGTCGGCCGTGGGAACCACGAACTTAGCAGAACTTATTTTACCATATAAAATTACCTTTTTATTTATTTTCTAATAATATTGTTTTTAACTGATTATTGATTATTGATTATTTGTCAAAATTAGGGCTGAATGATTTTGAAAAAATATCTAATTGTGATTATTTTGACTGATTTTGCAATTGCGATATGATTTGTGATATTAGAGGGAATGATCATTTTTACTTAATTATTATTAGTTTTATTGAAAGACAAATGATCATGGTGTGATTTTTTTTTTTTGCAAGGATCTGTACTAAACAGAGATTTGTTTTCTTAAATCTGTAGAATATGATTTGTAGGCTGGGACATCTCTGCAGCACGACAATATTTAATTTAAAATGGTATTCTGCCTTCAACAAATATTGCACCTCTTGTGATTTGAAAATTCCAGTAGGCCATATTGCGATTTCGATAAAATTTTGATGAATTGTTCAGCCCTAGTCAAAATACTTAATGGTTAAACAGTTAATTATTAACATCCCTAGTGGTACCACAAGTGGTGTGTGGTGAATGTGTCTACACCAGTGTAAAAAGCACAGAAAACAAAAAAAAAAGTCTAATTGGGAATGCTGACAACAAACTGCTTTGCCATTCAAACACTGGGTTGAAGTTAACTTGATATACTTGAATATTCACCAGCTATGCTATTTTAATGTTAAAAGTTCCACTTTTTTTAAAATAACAGCAGTTCCTGGTCCACCAATTCCCTCAATTCTACCAGGACATTTTGTCCTATGGGCTGGCGGAGAATAAAGGTTTCTTTTTTTTTTTTTTTTTTTAAACACACCACTTCTGGTAATCAATATCCTGGGGGGACCCCTGCTCCCTGGATACAGGGAAACCCTTTGATTGAATGTGGTGCAAAAGGGGTATATGGGTATTGTCCTGAACCATCAGTTTTCTACTTTGAAAGCCAGTCTATTTTGGTGTTATGATTGGTCGGTTCACATCAAGTGTGCTCTTAAAAGCTAAACTTCTCTCAGCCTCAGAGGTGTTCCTGCTGTGACTAAAACGATGTCAGACGCAGCACCTTTCCAATCCGGCTGCTGTATGTCTTCTTTGTGTCTGTTGGTCCTTTCATGTCAAAACAAAAAAAAAAAGAAGCTGAAAATCACTTGCTGGGAGTTTGAAATAAGTTGAATTGTGTCAAGAGGCCATGAAGCTGTCCATAACTGCCCTGTGTTATGAGTCCTTTGAGACATTATGCTAACCTGTGGGACGTTACTTCAAGAATATTGTTATCTTTTTACCGGAGACATAGCTGGAAACAGGTTTTCCTCACTGATTTCCACTGTTCCTTTAGTTTTGATTTTAAAAATAGAATAAAAACGCATAAAGTCTAATTCGCTGGTGGTGCTGTGCTCTCCAGGCTTCACTGTTCTGCTGTGATTGAATGATGCTCAGGCTTAATGACCTCTGGGGGAGCAGAGTCTTTTCAGTTTCCATGGAGCTGACGCACATAGCAGCAGTGCGAGCAAAGCATACAAAGAAGACTCTGAAATTATGGCTACATGTCAGTAACAGTCTAGTTTGTCATCTTCTTCATTATGCCTCTATGCACTTCAGCTATAAGTCAACTTCTGTCAGGCTGTGGAGAATTAAACTGGTCAAGCTCTACTCCTCGAGCCTCGCTACAATCTCGCACTTACACGTGTGTGGTGTTGGGGCACGGTTTTGGATTTGTAGCAGAATTTCCATGAGTGCAGTTACAGACTGTTTTGGACACCTTTAAAATATTGAAAGCATCTGATTAGGCAAGAAGCTACACTGATAAAATCTGTTCAATTCCTCGCCCTGTTGAAGGCATTGCTTTTAGACTAAAACGTTTCCATGCACATTTCTTAGACCTCATCCACATGATTATGATTTTGTATTAAAATGCATAGCATTTGCTATGTTTACGCTGTTTCTGAAAAAAACTGAGAGGTTTAGAAACTCTGCTCTGCCTGTTTTAGTTTGGAAACTCCGGGGTTGTGTTGTAGTGTATATGGGTGAATACGCAGACCTTCGGAAACGATGACGCAGACATCCATGTCAGTCTTATCAGTTCGATAGGTCCACAAACTGTTTGTGATTTCCTCCTTTTTGTGCAGGTACTCCTTTCCCATTACCATGGCTTTGTCCGAGGATACATAATGCTCCCGGTACCGCTCTAAAATGTCGCTGTATTTGCTTTGCAACGATTCCCATCTATGTTTTCCGCCACCTTTACCGTCTTTTACTTTCAGTAATAGTTCCACATCGTTGTTAGTCCAAGCAAAGAAATCTGTGGTCTTACTTTTCACCATTGCTGTATTACTTTCGTAGTATTTTCTATTTTGCTACTTATAATACATCCATGATTTTCAACCGCTGAATCCATGCGCTTCCTGTTTACACCGGTACACGCATGCTCAGTGTAGGTGACTGGTCATGCAAGACGTGTCTCCAGTGTTAATATGTATTCTTTCTCATACGGTGCAAAAACGCTTGTATGGATGGAGATCGTTTTCGTTTTTAAAACGCCGGTTTAAAATGAAAACGTAGCAATGTATATGTGGCCTTAAACTATGGGTAGTTTCATATTGCAGTGGGCTTGCCGTTGTAGTGATAATATAATAATTTACCATTCTGACATGCAAATACTAGCACTACTGTTTTCTGGAGCCTTTACCAGAGCAGCACACAAAAAGACTTGTAAGTGAAGGTTGTATGAGTAGCATGTAGTAGTCTTGCAGCACGACACATTCTATAATATTTATGTTCTGCTAGACTGCAGTCACAGTCGGTCATGTTCTTTAGGACAGCGTGGCATTGTCCAGCTTTTTACTGCATACAGAAAAACTGCAGTCGTCAAGCTACCACGTTTCAGTGCACGTCCTTTATATGACGGCAGCAAATGGCAGGGAGTGTATTGACGCTAGATTTAAGTAGTGTACAGCAAGCAAAGATGTATTTTCCCCTGGCCTGGCATTCAAGCAAAACCTTGAAGGAATGGGCTTTGTGGCCCTTTTTTTTCTCAAGGAATCATTATACAAGCACAGCAGGACAGCGAGGACTTTTTTTCCCAGAAAATTTTCCTCAAACTTTTGCTATTTTGGTTCTGCCGAGCTCCTGTCGTGGTGTCTCCTGTCGGTAGTGGCAGCTGCATAGGATTATGACACATGCAAGCTGTGCTTGTCAGATGAGCCTGGACTAATGAGTGCAAGGCTCTGTTTTTATGCGGAACAGTTTTTACAGCCCTGGGGGGCATATTACAGACATTTCCTATTAAAATAAGCCTTTTTTAAAATGTTTGAATTTTCATTTTTAAATCCTCTAAATGTTTTTTTTAATTTTTAATTTTTACATTTCTAAATCAAGTTCTAGTTGACATTTCAGCGATTACTAGGAAATTGAAAGACAAGGCAGGCTTTGTTTTGTATTTTTAGCCCCTTTTCGACTGCAAGAACTTTACCCAGGGGCTAGGGATCTTTTGAGGAACTCTTGAGTTACCCGGGTCTAAATTAAATTCCGGGGACATTTTCTGGGGGCATTTTACCCCCCAAAAAGTACCTGCTCAGGTGGTAGTACTTTCTGAAAGTACAGGAACGTTTGCAGGGATGACCTTTGCTAATTGGTCAAACACACACAACACTGCTGCTACAACTCATTCATAAAACAAGGAAGTACTCTAGTATCCATTTAGGACCATTTTAGGACAAGGGGAGGACATTTCTCTTTGTCTGATGACATTATAAGTAAAGTTAGGCTTTGTTGTCAGCCTCCTGAGTCATTTTTCTGATGAGTCTTCTGTCATGTTTCTTTTTCATACATCAGTGGACAAATTTGCCTAATCTGCAGACCGTGGTGGAAACGCAGATAACAATGGACTGAAGGAACCTTTTAGTTCCTTGAAAAGTTGTTCCTGGGACTTAAAAGTCCCCCAACTTTGGGTGAAAACACAGTTTTTGTTTTCATCAACAGATCCCATTAAGTGTCCAAAACCAACAGTGAAAAGTTGGAGTTGCTGGTCTGGTTGAAATCTTCAGATCTTGATATTCCAAAGCAGAGCACATTTTGTTGACGGTGTGGAAAATGATGTCGGATCTCTTGTGGGATGTTTCAGTATTGACAAAGAGATTTTCCACTGAGGCATTATCTTACAGTGGCATCTCGTAACAATTATATAAACCTGGGGGATGACAAACAACTGTCATTTTGAGACAAGTTTAGAGAAGGAAGCAAAAAGATGAAATCATTAAACAATTTAAGTGTAATAACTTAAACAGATGTGCAGCTCAGGCTTTATTCCATGAGAGTAAAACTACACAAGGAACAGATTAAAGTAGTTGTAGTTGGCATTACATTTTCCCCAATTCCTTTTGGCAACTCCTTTCCCAATTAGTGTAATATATATTTGATGTTATTGTGAGGTGGCTGGTTTCATTCCTGGCAGCAGCCCTTGTCGTAAATTAAGAGAGACTTAAATTGTTCTTGAAAGACTGATTAATAACCTTCATTTGGTTGCACTGTACCTGCTGGAGTTCCAACATCCTGCAGCTCTCAGACATGAATTAATTCTCTGCCGTCTTCTTGGAGGACGTCCAGGGTGTGATGAATTAACCTCAACATCTTCTCCATGGTGTAGTTCATGGTGTAGTGGGGCTCTCCTGAATGTCATTTTTAGGGCTTCTGAGCTTTGGAAAAATTGAAAACCGAATACCTAACCAACAAACGGATATCAGAATAATCGAATATTCAGGTCCAGTCCTATGGTGTAGTGTAGTTAAGTAGTTTGTGCTTCAAAGAGAATGCAGGCAAACAAGAATCAATGCAATTTTTCCAATATAATGATTTTGGTTCATTATAATTGTCCAGTATGGATAGTGCAATTTGAATCTTGTTATTCCCATCCCAGGATTGTTTTTTATGGATCGTGTTGCCTTCTGTGCTCTAGCAATACAAGTTCAAACTGGGGATTGGGACAATAATCGTTTTTTATCATGCGTTGTGATAAAAAACACTCACAATAAGTTGATTGTGGTGAATTTCCATTATCGGGATAATTGTGAATTGACTGCAGTTTATTTCAGTGTCCTATCTGTAGTGCAATCAAATATTTGTTTCTTAAAAACAAGTTGTAATGTTTCGAGAAAAAGTCACAACAAAGCAGAATGCAAGGTAAAGTGATTCCAGTTTTAGTGCTGTTTTAAGAGTTTTAAGCATGTTTTGTTGATTATCGGGATAATATCGCGAATCGCAATTATTTTGGCCAGGATAATCGCGGCGTGAAATTTTCATATCGTCCCATGCCTTGTTCAAACTGGAGCATTCACCAAAATTGGCATGTAACCACAAACATTGTCTTGACTTTACTTCATCATATTACTGGTGCCAGGTTTACCAGGATGTGTATGTGGGAGAGATCTTACACTCACTCATAAAGTATCAATCACCCATGTACACACACAGCTTCTCTGCCTTCATTCAGTCAAAGGAACTTTTCATGTGCTGAAAGGGTGTGTGGGCAGTCAGTCACAGAGAGAGGATTGTGAGCGCTGCTCAATCGAGCTGGCTGCCATCATCTTGTGCCTGGCCTGTGGCTCTTGGCAGCTTTAGAAATGGTGGGATGTGTGTGTATATGTTTGGGTGGGTGTTTGTATAGGCGTATGCCACCCATCTGGGGTTGAACAGCTGTTTTATCAACAAGGTTCAGAGAGTTTGCCGACTTTAACTCATTCTCCAGCATAAAAAAGTGTTTACCTATACTTTCACTGAGAAGATGGGGAGAAGTTAGACCATTTTGATTTAGCCTCGAGTTTATTCTGCAGCTAGCGACCTTGGTGTCATTGATTCAGTATTACGCGGCGAGCACATATTTTGAGAAACGAAAAGGGGGCAAAGCATTCGCTGATTGCCGCACCGCTTATATTATTATAGTTTTATTGTCAAGGTCTTTATTTAGTTCAAGACAAAATTACAACTTTGCACACAGCTGTGAATTGCAAAGAGGTTGGTAGTTGTGTGGAGTGGGTTTGGAAAAAAAAGCCTTTGATTTCTAAAAATGCTTCGGAAAACATTTTTATAAGATTCACATGAATTAAAACCTGATGTTTCCCATTGGAAAATATTGACACAAATATTTTGTACTGGCAAGCCCTGTTGAGAGAATTTTTTTACGCCATTTTCTACGATGGCACACATAACCCAATTCAGTACCCGTGCTCAACTCCCACCAAGATTTCTAATTATGGTGTCTTTTCAATAGATAATGAGCTGCTGCAACTTTGTTGAGTAGTGCCAAAACAATTCTGTTTGAAGTTTCAGTATTTTCTCCATCCTTTTCTTGGTCTGTTTTACAAGGCAAAAACTGGTTTGTCCGGTTTCTGTAGTGGAAATCCATAGAAACCACTTAACTTTCAAGCATAGTAGGCGTATTGTGTTTAGGCTTCAGCAAGAATAGAAGAAGGTGTCTTTTTTTTTTTTTTTGTCCTACACAGTACTTTTCCATGGCACTGTCTCAGCATGCGAAGCACAGCGGTGTTCTGGATTGTTGAGTCTCAGACGTTTAGTTTAAACAGTTTAGGGTTTAGAGTTAAGACCAGTGGAGGCTCTGTGCTAGTCTTGTATATATCAACTTGTGTCCCGGTTCCTCTTGGAGCCTCTCCAGTCAGCCTCCCAGGTTTTATTTTGATTTCACCTGCTGCTATGGTGACCCCTGGAAAATTTCTCCTGGTATTAACTGATGTTTCTGCTGCTAAATCCAAGCTGAAACGATTCTTTGAAAAGTTCAGCATTAGATAGAGGCTCCTTTGTGCCGTCGGGAGCTCCCCTTTGGCACGGGGCTCCACTGACTGCAGTGACTTCTTACCATGTTATTGGAGCCAGTTCCTCCTCAACTCTGAGCTCATCTAAAGCTAACAGGGGTCAAGAGAGCCCGTTGAAATTGTGAAATTACTGCTTTAAGCCTTTTTTAATACATTGCCATGATGTAATGGAATTGGCTGTCTCTTTTGATTCTGCTTTCTTGGCCCTTCACAGTTGAATAAATGTGTCCCTCAGCAGCACTTATGAAAGACGATGGCTTTTTCTTCTTTTTATATTTATGTTACAAAAGAAGCTTGAGTTTGGCTCTAGAAAATGCCAATTGCGCCTTGAAATTTGATTTACTGTACAACCGTGGTGCATAAATTTTACTGCTGATGAAAATGTCAAGCCTTAAGTGAGGTATTGGGGCTTCTTTTTTATTAGGCCTACAATATTAGAAAACAGGAGCTTCCTTATGGGTCGTCGTTGCTTGTGATTTATGTGCACCAAGACTTGCATTAAAGTTCTTAAATTGACAGATTTGTTTTGATCTGTCTTTGAGCTCGGGCTGCATGATTCTGGTCAAAATGAGAATCACAATTTTTTTCCACTCAAAATTGGGATCACGATTTTCTCCCACAATTCTTAGGGACACCAATTTTTTAAAGAAAAAGATGTTTATTGCAGTCCATATTGTCTTCATGCAGACAGTACAAGAAATATGATCATCATGATCTTATTTCAATTAATCAGTCATGATTCAGTAGGTCTTCAGTGTTTTCCTCAAAGTTTGTGGAAGATTTAGGTGCATG
>JAOVVB010231945.1:0-10388 GCA_028570985.1 Heterobranchus longifilis
GTGCGTGCGTGCGTGCGTGCGTGCGTGCGTGCGTGCGTGCGTGCGTGCGTGCGTGCGTGCGTGCGTGCGTGTGTCAAATCCTTCTAATAGCAATAGCCCTCTCTATGTCACTTAATATTTCAAACCCCATCAATTTCCAGTTGAATAGCTTCCTGAGGAAATACTCATTCAAATGCTGGCAGAAAGCCTCAGTCTGCTCTGTAGTTTTCACTCGCACACACGCACACGCACACGCACACGCACGCACACACACACACGCCACACATGCACATACAATCTCTCTCTCTCACTCTGGTATTCTCTGTCCTACACTTTCACTGTAACATCCAAAATCATGCAACTTCTCAGTATCTCAGTCCTCTGTCACCAAACTAAACTTAAGCAGCCTTAATAGGATTGTGGTGTGACATATGACAGTAATCAGATTACAGAGACGGACTGCAATCTATTACAGTCATTGTGGTGATTGCAACAGTCAGATCAAAAGATAATCACTATAGATGCTTACAAATAAAATAACTCAATCCACTCAACTCAAATCATGCTCTGTGTCCCAGATCATTGTTGAATACACACTTTGTACAGCAATCAAAGAAACAGAAAATAACAATTACAGAAATAAATAATACATTTACTGTTTATTACATTTTAAAGGTGGACTTCCACTTTGACGAAACCAGCAACAACGAGCACTTTCTCACAGACTGTCTTCACTCCACAAACAGCCTCTCAAGACAAAATATTTTAGTTAGTGCCCACAATAAATCAGCGTTTTTCCCTCTAATTTATTTACTGGCATAATAATAATAGCAATAACAGCATCAATTTAGGAACCAAACTATGCAGCGATTGTTGGAAAAAAGCCTCAGGGCTTGCAATCTCTGGGAGCATGCAATTATATTGATTAGACTTGAAAACAACACAATAATCAAAAAACAATAGAGAAATGATGAAAGCCATGAAAAACATAATTGTAAGAATATGACAAGCCTGGACAATATAATGCATGCCTAACAATGAGGGATATTTAAAAGATATGATGAAGGGATTTTACAGTGAAATCTACCAATTTATTTCAGAAAAAAATGAGGTTGTGGAAAATGCCGTGCATTGTGTATATTACCCTTTTCTCTGTTGGGAAGTCATAATCTCAGACTGAGATGATGAGATTTCTTTACCATGTCTCAAGTACCCTGAATCCTCCATATATTCTTCCTCCTCTCATCCAAGTCTTTCTTTCTCCTCTTCTCCAGGAGCGTCAGGAGAAGCAGGGCTTCAAGGAGAGGTGGGCCACACAGGAAAGATGGGGCCTGTTGGAGACAAAGGTATAACAAAAAAGTTATTTCTCTGAGCTGTCTTTGTCTCTTTGTCTACAGTTAACCCCACACTGATGTAAACATACCTTATGGATTCATTAGCATCGAGTCAAATAGATTGTGCACAATAAATCAAACAGGAGAGTGCATCAAGTAGAAAACCTTCTATCCTCAGTGTCCTGTGGAAAAAAACATATTTACAAAATGAGAAAAAAGATTGATGGACTTTATAACCATCAATTGTATACATTTGTGTTTGTTTCAGTGCCAGGACACTTTTTCAACCTGCCTTTAGTTGTCAACAACAGGCTACAAAAAATGGCAAAAATGTCGCTGTGAGGTTTCTACAGGATTTTAATGACTTTATAATTGCTTAAAAGAAGAAATATAGTTTCCCGAACTCCTCCTCAGCTTTGGACTGCAGCTGCATAATCATAGACTCAAAACGATAAGTAGAACGGACACTTTTACACAAATCAGCAAACCTAATTAGTCCCAAGACTAAGACACACATGGAGGAATTTCTCCCATTTCTTTTATGTTTTAAATGATCAAATCCAAAGATAGAAGAAAACTTAATCCCACAGTATGATGTCATCCAGTTGCTTTGCCCCAGAGTGGCTGAAACCATTTCTTTCTTTATTTTTTATTTTTATGAGCAGCATGTTCCCCTGCCTTTCTACTGTAGGCATTCACTTTTCTCAGTATTCATTATGTTTAATACACTTACAGGAAAGTGGCTGTGCATCAGCCATCTCAGGCAAAGCAGTGAGGTCACAGGTTTGGATTTCCCTTGATCCTGAGCGCCTGAGGCTCATAAAACACCTAGAGAGGGGAAAAAACAAACACATTTTCACTTTAGCGGAATCACAAACTAAAATTCATGTTATAGGCTCACTCGCAGAAAATAGTTTTAATTTCTACATTAGCAAAATTTTCCTTTGTATCTGCTATAATTCTATGCATATGTCTGCTTATTATTAGTGTTTATAGGGCTTACCTTCTGCTCGGGCAAAATAAATCTAAATCTATAAAATGATGTGTAATTAGTGGATTCATGTGGAAAACCAACCATCGAACTGCTGCAGGACTGTTGAGTGAATTGAACTATATGCCCCCAGAAATGACACTGCACTGCAGATCTGATAGCATTTTATTTTACTAACTATATATATACTGGCAACAGGATCGTTAGTCTGACACCAGATATGTTGACTTTTCACATTTTCAGTGTCGGGGTGCTCAAACTGTTTATTCCATCACAAACGCCACCCAGCCTGATCAGATTATACAGGTGCAATATGTCCTCGTACAAAACCAGCCTATTGTGGTGTTTGTACTGCAGCCCACTTCCCCAAAATGTGCAACTGTCAGTTAATTTCCTCAGTGAAAGCTCAAGCATAACGTCGCTGTCCGATGGAAGCCATGTATCTCCAAAATGTTCATGAGCTAAGAAAAACAACTGCATTTTAAGCTTCAGGACAATGTATTTTTCTGATATTGCAATGGTTTTTAAAATGGTTTATTTTGTTTAAGAAGTGGGAGAATTTACACAAACCAAAAAGGAACACTTAACCTTTAAATTAATCTGAAAAATTCTAAATCAATAGACGCTTTCATTTGACAGCAACAATTAGAGAATATGTTCTGGATTACATTTACACACAAAAGTTAAAATGTACCCACATCTCAATATTTAAAAAAACATTTGTGTTATTATGTTGAGGTCTATTTTGGAATAATTAAATCTGGGTTACAGAACAATAGGTCAAAATGTGACCTCAGTAAATGTATACCTGTGTGCAGCCATATTTAAAATGTTTTATGTGTGATGCAGCCATCTGGTGGTTATCTTTTGTAACTACATCACAATGTAATTTAATAACAATAAACTGTCAGCATGCAGTGATGAAAGAAGTACTCAGAACTTTTACTTAAGTAAAAGTAGCAATACTAGAGTGTAGAAATACTCTGTTACAAGTAAAACTCTTACTAAGTAAAAGTGCAAAAGTATTAGCATCAAAATGTACTTGAAGTACGAAAAGGAAAAGTACTCATTATGCAGAATGCCCCATTTCAGAATAATATAATTATCAATGCATTTTTTAGTAGTATACACAATACATAAACAATGTATACAATACACAATTCAGTATACAAAACAGTTTATAAACAAAGTCTTTAATCATGATAATTTAGTGATGACTGAAAAGGCAGAAGCACATCTTATATATGCATATCCTACATTCTTATCAATTTAAGCTACCCTCCAGAAACAGAAACCAAAAAAATAAAAAATAAACCATTCACAACCCTCAAATATGAAATAATAATTATTCATGAACCTTTTTTTTTTTTTTTTAACCAAAAGCATCATTAATGTGTTCTTCACTTTAATGTTGCAGCTGGTAAAGGTGGATCTCATTTTAATTACTTTATATACTGCTGGATAGCTTAATCTATAATAATACATCATAATTTATTAGTTCATTATATTTTGTATTAATAATCTGAATCTGCAAAGTAACTAAAGCTGTCAGATAAATGTAGTGGAGTAAAAAGTACAATATTTCCCTCTGAGATGCAGAGGAGTAGAAACATGGAGACAAAAGTAAACACCAGGATAAAGATTGACACTGTTTTATTGATGTAATCATATTCATAATAAACAACATGTTTGGCATGTTGCTTCATCAGATTAGCTTTCTGTCTAATCACTGTCAGGTGTCTTTAATCAATCAGGCGCTGATCAGCAGAGACTGGGATCACATGACTCACCTCACAAAGTCAACAACAATTATCTTTACAAAAAGAGTACAACAACAACAACAACAGAGGATGTGAAGAATCAAAATACATGATATACAAAAATAGAGATTGTCATAAAGTATAAAGTACATAAATATAATATAGTAAAAAGTACAAAAATACAGTACAAAGTATGTGAGTATTAATATCATAGAAGTACAAAGTACAAAAATGTATTAATGTGCTCACAAATACCGTAGAGTAGAGCGTACATAAAACAATGTATATCATAGTACAGTATGTGAATATATCAAAAACTAGTAGAACAAAAATAATATATGTAGGAGATGCAAAATACATCTATCTTTTCCATTTTCTTTTCGGATAAAATGGAAACACTCAAGTAAATTACAAGTACCACAAAATCAAAAATCAACATTATATCCCACTACTGTCGGTACATTGAATTATTAATTATTATTAATTAAAAAACTATTATTAAAAATATTAAATAATAATATTATTATTATTTTAAGTGATTAAAAACAATAAAAAGGGAATTGCCAGGATTACAGATGTCAGAGTTGTCTTACATGTGATCTCTGTTGCTCTGTAGGAAACAAAGGTGATGCAGGTTTGGTGGGGCCCTCTGGTTTAAAAGGGAAACCAGGTGAGTAAGTCTACAGCATGCAGACATCACATCAGGTCCAATATATGACAATAGATTCGCTCCTCTCAGACCAACATGCCGATGTTACAGCAATTCTACATTTACAAATAAACTTAGAGAGAGAATGTCAGTAAATCCCTGAAATCTCCACACTCAGTCTCTGTATATGGATATGAACTGGTAACTATAGAGTTTAGCAAACTATATTTGTGTCACTTACTGGAATAAAGAAAACAGTGTGGGCTTGGGTTCACACTTTGTACTGTAATCAGAATCAGAATCGATTTTATTGGCCAAATAAGTGTATACACATACAAGGAATTTGACTCAGTTGTTGTGACTCTCAATGTGCTTGTACAGAAAAAAAGTATCTATCTAACAGGATGCTTTATATGCATGAGGTAGTTGGATTTGGCAGTATATACACTGAGCTTATATTCATATGGACAGTGATGTTTACACATGTTAAAAACGGTGTGTGTAAACTAAATGTATATCATTTAAAGGTACACTGGATGTTTGGTGTTCCAGTGAGCCTGCAGGGAGAAACTGTTTTTGTGTCTGGTAGTTTTGGCGTATAGTGTTCTGCATAACGGCCAACAGGAACAGGTTGTGTCCAGGGTGTGATGGGTCTGCAGCGATGTTACTTTATTGTTCCCTGACTCTGAGTCCTGAAGTATAGTATAGTAATAAGTACTCCAGCACGCTGTAGCTGAACTCAAATGATGACAGTGAGATTGTGAGTGCTGATTTTCAACTTTAAAATGTGTTTTGTAGCACATAGACACAGTAGTTCCCTATTGCAAGACCATGCAGCAGGACAATGATCTTAAACACTCAGACAAAGCAAACAAGGAGTTTTTCTGCGTCTGCGTCAGCGATAGCCGTGGCCGGAGGCACTGTGTTTTTGGCTTGTCCGTCCGTCCCATTCTTGTGAGCACAATATCTCAGGAATGCCTTGAGGGATTTGGCAAAAACATCCACAAGGTGGTAATTCTAGTTTAAGGTCAAACACTGGAATGGTCTGACCTCAGTTCATCTGACGCCGTGTTTCACTTGAAGCCTGAAAACCAGGCTGAACGCAAACAGGCCTGAACACACCGTGGGCGATGGCAAATGTTGGCTGACGTCAGGTGGTCACAGACTGAAGAAAAATGTCGACTATGTTGTGATTACCCTGTGGACATATCACGAAAACGTATGGATAGCATTGCAAATAATCCTTCAACGGTATTAACTTAAACATACTATGTAATTTTTCTGCCGCGAGGGGTTTCTCAATGAAAACAATAACAAACGACGGAGCAATACTGTCATTGCAGTCAGCTTCTCCTGGTTTGGATTACTTCAGTGTTCAGAATCAGAATCAGAATCAGAATTCGTTTTATTGCCAAGTATACAAGTATGCAAGTATACAAGTATACAAGTATACAAGGAATTTGTTGTGGTGCAACGGTACATACGCAAGAACACACAAAAAACACAGAAGTATATATAAATAAACGGATAAATAAAAATAAAAACAGTAGGTAACAAAACAAAGAACAGTGGGTATATGTGCAGGGAATCGTTCATCGTTCAGCAGGTTATTATTTATTTATCGTAAATAAATTATTTATTTATCGTAAAAATGTGCCTTAAAACTTAAGTCAATTTATTACCCTTTTTTACAACTGATATCATGATGCCATTGACAGATGACTGTGACCAAACGACACATACTGTACCGTGTCTTGATTAAAATGACCGATTTCTCTCGGTTTGACCATTGTTGGAAACATTTGGTAAAATGTAAGTACACTACTCAACAAAATATATAGCATCTAGTCGTTTTTAGACATTTTACTGTGGAAATGCTACATATTATACTTTTAATTCAAATAACCCAAAGGAACCCATAGAGTGACTGAAGACTTGGAGGCTCTTAAAGAGACATTTTGCTGATTTAAATCCAGCTCGGTGTCATTTCAGTGTGAGCAGTGTGTGCAGATGAACGATGTGTGGCGTCATTTCAAGGATCTCGGCAGACCTCTGCTCATCTGCGCACACTGCCCACACTAAAATGACACAGAGGTGATTTAAAATCGGGAACGTATCCCTTTAAGCGGCTATCAAACCATACAACTAAGAAAGCACAGTGGTGCTCTACTGGTCTTAACTAACATACTGTGGTACAGTTTTGTCACAGTCATAACGCAGGAATGTGACTGTGCGATGAGATCAAATCATGTGTTGAATCCACCAGGCACAACATGTGACTGTGGCAGGTACAGGAAGGTTGTCGGACAGCTGGATGTCAACGTCGGCAAGCTGAGGAATGCTGTCAAGTTTGTGAAGAATGGTGAGTGCTGATACCGATGGTTTAAGATGCACTGCGGGAAGTTAAGTGGCAGCTAAATATCCTCAAAAGTGTGAAAACCATAACTTGCTGCTCTAACGATAAAAAAAAGGAAAATATCAAGTTAATATTGAATTTATGATTTTGTAGGCCATCTAAGAAGGAACACAATGTTTTATTATTTAATATTTAGTTTTTCTTTTGTTGTGTTCTTTATTCCCATTTCTTTATATCACCTTCTCTTACGTTGTTGTCATTTTTAATGTAAAACGTGATAAAATCTGTGTTTTCAAAGCATTTTCTGGGTCTTAGGTTGAAACTAAAGTGGACTGGAAACATCTTTATTTGCCTTTTGTTTGTTTGTAAGAATTACTTACAGTATTTAGTTTTCTCGTGCCCGTGTTTACTCCTGACATGCAATTTGATTAACTTAGATGAGAAACAGCTTTTCCACTTTTCCTGTGATTTCTGGTCTGACAAGCCAGACTGGTCTCACGAAATGGCGTATGAATAACAAGTCATTTGTCAAGTCATTTTGCATGGTATCACAGCGCTTTTTTTGCTTTTCACGTCATGCCATGAATTCGCCCCGAGCTTTTCACCTCCATGTCAGAATTACACGCTCAAAGCAACTGCTCCGTAAGTGAGGAGATGTAGTATAAAGACTGTAGAAGTCCGTTTAGAGTGGGCGGGTCCACAAACACGGGACTTATTTACGTTGATTACGTAACATAAGTACGTAAGTTAATTTATGTAACAAACATCCTTATTTTAACCCAAACCACAATATTTTTCCTAAACTTAACCACCTATTTCTGTGTCATAGTTTGGCGCGTAAAAAAGTGACGTCAGTGGGTCCTGAAACTGTCCGTATGTGACAAGTTGTGAATGAGAACGAGGTGTAAAATGACACACAAGAAGTTTAAAATGTGTTACATTACACACACAACACGGCAACAAGTGGCGTGCTATTTATACGCTTTCCCATGAGATCACATTGGACAAGCAGAGTGGATCTGCCATAAATACAGTGAAAATACATTCTAATTTTTTTTCATAATGCCAATGCCCTGATAATCATTTGTACAACACCCGTAACCATATTTGGCCTGCTACACATACAAAAGGGTTAATGGCACATAGCACTGGCCCACTGGTGTCTGACTTGTTTTGTTTCTTTGTTTTATTTAATTGTATCTTCTTCTTCTATTTTTGTGTAGTTTGTTTTAATCTATTTAGTAGATTATCATGGAGGCATTTAACCCTTAACCCTGTCCCGTGCAGTCATCTTGGGGCTGAAGGAAACAGAAGAGAGGTACTACCTGCTGGTGAAGGAGTCCAAGAGGTTCAGAGAGGCGACAATGAACTGCAAGCTGAGAGGAGGCTCCCTGGCCATGCCAAAAACCACCAACACCAACCGCCTCATGGCAGACTACGTCAGTCAGGCAGGACTGACGAGAGTTTATATCGGAGTGCAGGCTCAAAGCAAGGACACAGTAAGTGGTCCCCATCTTACGCACGCACGCACGCACACACACACACACACACACCATTCTCATTCACCGTTAGCAGTAATTGCTACAAAATGTAATGCACTGTAATTCGTACATAACCCACGTAATTGTGAGCCACAGCTAATAACGTACCATATTGTGCATGTAGACGGCGCCCTCCAGTGGCCGTCCTAATTATGACGGTGGTAAACAAGGAAGTGTTTTTTTTCACTATTCAGGAGTTAAAGTGCATTCAGTCCAGACATTCCCTCAGCAGTGCTGTGGAGATTAAGTTTGGCTCTGTGAGACTATGTGACGTCCGATGTCACATTCTACATCACCACGTCACTGCGTCCAGTATTATTTTTGTAACAGCTTTATTTGTAACACGGAAGTAGGGATTTTAACCCAAGCCCAGTTGTGTTTACTAACTGTACCAAGTCGTTTTGTTGCCTCAACCTAAAGAAGTAGTCCTGTTTCACAACGTTAATCACGTGTTTAAAACTGCGACCGTCGTGTGTTTAAAACGGGCATGCATCGGTCATTGGTTGTATTTGGTATGATATGATACAAACTGTTGTGCATACATTTTCATAAGATATCATACGAACCCGTTCATGAAAATGCAGCAGGTGGAGTTTCAGTTTGTGGTCCTTGTGTCCTCTTGCCACTGTTTTCTAAAGGAAGATGAGTATCTCTGGATAAATTCTCCTGAAACTTGGTCAACAGTTTTTCGACAGTGTGGCCTATTGTGAATAACTTTCTAATTGTATCTATCTCTCTCTGTGTTTTTGTCATCAGGATGGAACAAGCAGTCATGTTTATGCAGACTCCAGCCCTCTGCAGGGTTTTGCAGCTTGGAGCCAAGGGGAGGAGCTCAATTCCAAAGTACCTCCCACCACAAACTCGAGCTGTGTGGAGCTGCTGAGCACTGGAACATGGAGCCATGTGGAGTGTGAGGCCACCATGTTTTTCATCTGCGAGTTCCCAAAGAGCCGGAGAAGAGGAGGAGGAGGGAGAGGGACCTCTGCCTCGGCATCATCCTGAGTCAATGAGACTTTCAGACTTGCATGCAATTAAATTAAATTTAAAAAAAATTATGAAACGAAAAATATACTGCCTGCATAATCAGGTAATGTTGCTTTCCTTAAAGAATGGCAGACAGACAGACAGACAGACAGACAGACGGATTCTTGAGTAAATGTTAGATGGTCTGCTGCATCTGATCAACAAAAGAAACATGACTTAATTCATCAAATGAGTAACATGTTTGTGTTTGTCCACAGGTTGATGGCAGGTAGGTAACATAATATACTTTATATAATCTAAGTGGCTAATTTGTTTGTTAAACTGAATGTAACGCTTGAATTCATACAGCTTTCTAAGTAACTTGTTTTGTTTGTAGTTTTAATTTTGGCTGCAACTTAAAATTATATTCATTGTTGATTAACATGCACATTGCCTTCTTGGTTAATTGATTTATTGTTGATAAAGTGTCACAAAACACTGAAAAATAGCCATCACAATTTCCCGAAGCCCAAGCTAACATCGTCTTCAAAAGTCTTGTTTGGAAACCAGCAAATATTCACATTTGATAAGTTAATTTTTTACTGTTTTGCTTACAAACAAATACTTAAACCAGGGCTTCCCAAACTTTTTCAGGTTGTGACCCAAAAAAGAAATTTGATGTCACCCCGGGACCCGAACTTACAAAAATACATCATGAGGGGCGGCCTCTAGCTCAACAGAGCGGCCCGGGTTCGAATCCCACCTGTGGCTCTCTCTCTCTCTCTCCCTCCCTCCCTCCCTCTCTCTCTCTCTCT
>JAOVVB010231956.1:0-10388 GCA_028570985.1 Heterobranchus longifilis
TCCTGCTGAAGCTCTGACACTGATGGAAGTCAGACCACCGTCAGCCTCTCATTTACAGGAATACTTTATTATTACGGGCAATTACATCAGTCCCACCACGGTATCCAGACATTTATTTATCGAGATATATTATCGATATATCGTTACATCCCGAATTGTATTATAAAAAAAACCTTTTTTTTTTCAATTATTTATCGCAAGCCTCTCACGTTAATGTGCAAATTCAATGAAAATGGTCTATTTAACCAGCATTTCTCTGCAGTACTGAAATACAGAAATACAGAACTAAGTTGAAAGTTGTGTTCCGTGTGTTTCAGATCCTCCGGGTCAGCCCGACTACACGGATGTGACCAGCGACTCCGTGACTCTGAAATGGGACGCTCCCAAACGTGACGGCGGCAGTAAGATCACCAGCTACAGTCTGGAGAAACGCCAAGGACACGGACGCTGGTTCAAGGCCAACCTGACAGACGTGTATGACTGCGAGTACACGGTCACCGGGCTGGCTACAAATGAACGCTATGAGTTCAGAGTCACTGCCAGGAACGCCATCGGAGTCGTCAGCCCTCCCTCCAACTCCTCCGGTCTGATCGTGGTCAGAAGTGAGAACGGTGAGTGACGGAAAAACAGACATTCCTCTGACATTTTAAAGTTGTACATTTACCAGAAAAAAATCACAAATTTACGAGAAAAAAACTTGAAAACTTGTGTTTTCCATTAACAGCGTCCCCGAACATTGAGTTTGGTCCGGAGTACTTTGAGGGTTTGACAGTGAAGGCTGGAGACAACATCCGGCTGAAGGCGACCATCACCGGACGCCCCGTCCCCAAAGTGGTGTGGTACAGAGACGGCGTGGTGATTACCAAGAAGATGATGGACGTCATCAATGTGGCAGGATCCAGCACCGTGTTCGTCCGTGATGCTGACCGGACGCACCGCGGCCTCTACACCGTGGAGGCTACCAACGGGTCAGGAAGCAGGAAGCAGGACATCCTGGTTCAAGTCCAAGGTACGCAGAGATTTATATTTTTATATTTATAATACGTGTTTACACCACTGGTTCCCACTGTAATGCAACTGTATGCTGAAACACTAACAAAATGCCTGTATTAATGTTGTAACTTCCCTGCAGACACACCAGGGGAGCCCGTAGGACCGATAACGTTCAGCAGTATCTCGGAGGGGAAGTGCACTCTGTCGTGGAACCCTCCGGAGAACGACGGCTGCTCGGAGATTACACATTACATCATCGAGAAGCGCGAGACGGCGAAGATCTCCTGGGCTCTGGTGACTGACGAATGTACGGAGGTCACGTACAACGCCACTAAACTCATCAAAACCAACGAGTACCAGTTCAGAGTCTCTGCTGTCAACAAGTTCGGAGTCGGCAGACCGCTGGAGTCCAGCCCCGTCATCGCTAAGATGCAGTACAGTAAGTTTAACGTTTTTAATACTACATCAGCGCTAAGATGCAGTAGTTCTAGTGTTAAATTTAATATTCTATATTATGTAAACATTGCACTAATCTGTGAATCTTGTTTCCGCCAGCTGTTCCTGAAGCTCCCGGCACTCCGGACGCCACAGACGTAACCGGAGAGAGCATCACGCTGTCCTGGACTCCGCCCACCTCTGACGGAGGAAACCCCATCCAGTACTACCTCCTGGAGAAACGCGAGAAGAAGACGGTCAAGTTCTACAAGGTGATGACCAAGAAGCCCATCGTGGAGTGCGCCCACAAGGTGCTGCACCTGACCGAGGACACCGAGTATGAGTTCCGCATCATGGCAGTCAACGCCGCCGGCGTCGGAGCGCCCAGCAACATCTCTATGCCCATCAAAGCCGCTGAGCCCAAGGATATCCCGTGCGCTCCATCTGTGGTGTGCGTGTCCGACTCCACCAACACCTCCATCAGCCTGGAGTGGTCACGGCCTGCCGACGACGGCGGCATGGACATCCTGGGATACATAATCGAGATGGTGAAGGGAGAAGACACGGAGTGGAAGAGAGTCAACGAGGAGCTGGTGGCAGAAACAAACCACACCGTGACCGGTCTAACCACCGGAGCGGAGTACAAGTTCCGTGTCGCGGCGGTCAATCACATAGGCAGAGGCGAGGAGCGGGAGATTCCAGAGCCGGCGCAGGCCGTAGACAGGCTGACGCCGCCACAGGTGGACATCGATGCCACCTTCAAGCAGACGCACATCGTGAAGCACGGTGGTTCCGTGTGTTTGGGAGTCCACTTCAGAGGAAATCCCGTTCCCAGTGCCACCTGGGTGAAGGAGGACGGTGAGTTGGGCCCCATGGCAGAGGTCAGGACGACAGATGGATACAGCTGTCTAAACATCGAGATCTGCTCCAGAAACGACACGGGCAAATACACGGTGAACCTGGAGAACGCCAGTGGCAGCAAGGCCATCACGTTCACGGTGAAAGTGATGGACACTCCAGGACCGCCACAAGCCGTCGCCTTCAAGGAGGTGTCCCGCGGCTCGGTCACGGTCGTCTGGGAGGCTCCGCTCAACGATGGTGGAGCACGTATCCATCACTACATTGTGGAGAGGCGTGAGGCAAGCCGCCGCACGTGGACGCAGTCTGGAGGAAAGTGCACGCATCACATCCTGAAGATCCAGGACCTGCTGGAAGGTGTGCCGTACTTCTTCAGGGTCTCCGCCGAGAACCAGCATGGCGTGGGCGAGGCGTTCGAGCTCACGGAGCCCGTAATCGCCACCGCGGAGCCGGCATCTCCAAAGAGGATGGACATCCTGGACACCACGGACAGCTCCGTGTATCTGGGCTGGCTGAAACCGGAGCATGACGGCGGTAGCCGCATCCAAGGTTACATCATCGAGGCGAAGCCAAAGGGCGCGGACAAATGGGTCGTCGTTGGCAACACGACGAATCTCACCTACATGGTTGAGAAGCTCAACAAAGGCGACGAGTATGACTTCCGCGTGAAGGCGAAGAACGAATCCGGTTACAGCGCACCCAGAGAGACTCTGGTGCCGGCCCTGGTCAAAGAGCCACACATCGAACCTGCCGCTGACCTCAGTGAGATCGCCAACCAGCTCATCACGTGCCGGTCTGGCAAAACCTTCACCATCGACGTCCCCATCAGCGGCAGACCAGCGCCGAATGTCTCCTGGAAACTGGAGGAGATGAGGCTGAAGAACAGCGACAGAGTGACCATCGTAACCACAAAGGACAGAAGCACCATCTCTGTGAAGGAAGCCATGAGAGGAGATGGCGGCAAATACTATCTGACTCTGGAGAACGTGGCTGGAACCAGAACCTTCACCATCGACGTTAACGTCACGGGAAGACCCAGTCCTCCCACCGGACCCATCGAGATCTCCTCCATCACCTCCGAGTCCTGCATCATTTCCTGGGAGCCCCCGGAGGACGACGGCGGCATGGGAATCACAAACTACATCGTGGAGAAGCGCGAGTCCGGATCCACCGCCTGGCAGCTCATCAACTCCAGCGTGAAGCGTACGACTCTGGATGTCAGTCACCTGACCAAGTACATGCAGTACACGTTCCGAGTGTCCGCGGAAAATCACTTTGGTGTCAGCAAACCCACGGAGTCGGAGACCATCGTCGCAGAGCATCCCTTCAGTAAGTTTAACGTATAAATAATAACTGAGAGCATTGTCGCAGAGCATATATTCAAATTTGGTCTTCTCTACCGAAAAGTCTGGAAGTTTGAAATGTGTAGGAACCCTGAAAGTTTTTAATCATTTCTTAATGTCTGTGAAAATATCTTCTATTGAATCAGGCTTTAGGTGACTCAACAACAAAAATCTCTTTTTTTTTCTCTACAGCTCCTCCCGGTCCACCAACACGGCCTTCAGTCTTCAACGTCACCTCCAACACGATGACCCTGAAGTGGGAGGAGCCTTACAACGATGGCGGCAGCAAAGTGACGGGCTACTGGATCGAGAAGAAGGAGAGGAACAACATCCTGTGGGTGAGGGAGAACAAGATCCCGTGCTTCGACTGTTACTGTAAGATGGAGGGGCTGGTAGAAGGTCTGGAGTACCAGTTCAGAGTTTATGCCATGAACAGCGCCGGACTCAGCAAGGCCAGCGAGGCGTCCAAGGGAGCGGTCGCCCAGAACCCCGTCGGTGAGTCCTGACACAGTTTAGGATCAAACTATCCAGAGGAGTTTCAGTTCCGATTACATTAAACCTGTCTGTTTCTCTGTAGATCCACCAAGTAAACCAGAAGTCACTAACGTCACCAGAACCACCGTGTCCCTCAAATGGTCGTCTCCGCTGAACGACGGCGGCAGCCCCATCGTGGGTTACATCATCGAGCGTAAGCCGTACACTTTGACCGGAGAGGGCCGCTGGCTCAAGTGTAACTACACCAACGTGACGGACACCTTCTACACCGTGACTGCGCTCGGAGAGGGAGAGCCCTACGAGTTCAGGGTCATCGCCAAGAACGCCAACCAGGTGTTCAGCATCCCATCACAGTCCACCGGCTCCGTGCAGTGCAAGACCGACTTCGGTAAGATCTGTGAAACAACATGGCACACTGATCTGTCAAATCTCATCTGTCGTGTTTTTGTGTTTTTTTTACATTCTGAATAACTCAGTTTCTCAGACCTGTAACCATGTTCCTGTTTTCATCCCCACAGAACCGCCGAAGGCCCAGCTGGACAGCAAACTGCTGTCGGAGACGGTCCGTGTCCGAGCCGGTTCTGACCTGGTTCTGGACGCTGCGGTGGGAGGCAGACCGGACCCCAAGGCTTCCTGGTCAAAGGGCACCAGGGACCTGGAGCTGTGTGAGAAGTACCACCTGCAGTACACGCCTACCAAGGCCATGGCCATCATCAAGTTCTGTGACAGAGACGACACCGGAAAGTACACGCTCACCGTCAGGAACGTCAGCGGAACCAAGACCGCCGAGGTCAACGTCAAAGTGCTCGGTAAGAGACGGGCCTTTGTTTTTTTACAGATTGAAGTCACGGGCGTAAGTTTCATTTTAACATTGGAGGGGACACATAGGAAATGAGCATTTAACACTTAATTTTCTGCATTCTGCAATATAATGCACCAATTTATGATGGAAATATCTTTAACTGTATGAAAACAGATCTCCCGCGGGATCGTTGTTTGATGATCCTGTGTAAATGGATCTAAAATAAAAACCATAACATCTAGAGACTTCATTCAAGTTTATTTATAGAGCACATTTCAGCAACAAGTCAATGCAAAGTGCTTTACACAAAACATGAAAAGACATTTTAAAAACAGTTAAAGAGTCATTTAAAAGAATGGAAAGTTAAAAAGAACTGCAGAAAGCTAAGGCTTCTGTCTTTCTCGTCATCACGTTGTACGCTGATGACGTCATTACGCTACGTGCAAAACCGCGTAACAAATCATATCAAAACGCCTTTGTACACTGCTCATAAAAATGAGCATATCTCAAAAACTAAAACATGTTCATATTTCCAATAACTTCTGGAGTGTACAAATACACATGTTGTAAATATTGAGGGGGACGTGTCCCCTGCATCCTCCCTGAAATCTGCGCCTCTGCTTATAGTATTTAATTATGATTATAAAGTATTAATTTATTGTGGTTATTCCCAGTGAATTACAATGAGCACAACTGTTTTTTCCAGACACTCCCGGAGTCTGTGAAGGCAGCATTGAGATCAGTAAGATCACGGAGGAGTCGTGCACGCTGAGCTGGAAGCCTCCGCTGGAGGATGGCGGCGACGACGTGTCGCACTACATCGTGGAGCGGCGAGACACCAACAGACTGAACTGGGTCATCATGAACGCCGAGTGCAAAGAGCTGACCTGCAACATCACCGGACTGTTCAAAAACACAGAGTACCTGTTCAGAGTCCGCGGAGTCAACAAGTACGGAGCCGGAGTCCACCTGCAGTCAGAGCCCATGGTCGCCAGGAACACCTTCAGTACGTTTACATTATTACATATGATAATAATAATAATAATACACTTAGAGCATATAGTTGCAAAGCTTTGAAAGAAAGCTGCAGGTTTTATAGTCAACATATAAAATAGTGCCGTCTGCATAAAGGTGGATATTGCAGGTTTGTAAAGAAAAGACTATATCATATATATAAATATTAAACAGGTCCTAAGATTGAACCTTGTGGGACGCCTTCTGTTATTGGTAGAAATATCTGTTGTCTGATGAAGGAAGACAAATATTAAAATCAAACATGAAATAACACTGAATGTTTCTCCAGCGGTGCCCAGTCCTCCCGGCACTCCGGAGATCCTGACGTCAGGAAAAGACTTCGCCACCATCGAGTGGCTGAAGCCGGAGAGCGACGGCGGCAGCCCGCTGATCCACTACCTGGTGGAGCGCCACGAGAGAAAGAGCGCCCGCTGGGTGAAGGTCAACCGTGACGGAGCGTTCCTGGACACGCTGCTGAAAGTGTCCGGACTCACCGAGGGAAACATCTACCAGTTCAGAGTGACCGCCATCAACAAGGCCGGGGAGAGCGAGCCCAGCGAGGTGTCGCTCTACGTCGTCTGCAGACCGCCTAAATGTGAGTGCACCTTCTGCAAATGTCTAACTCAAACTAAAGATCATATAATAGCCAGAAATGTAAGTATTTATTGAACCTTTTGACAAAATGTAAAAAAAAAAAAAAAAGGATTTTTTTGTCTATATATTTTTTTGCGTCATATTTGATACCTCAGGTATTTATGGCAATTAATTGATCACAAAACAAGTTTGGGTTTTTCTAGAAAACAAAAGAAATTTTCATTACATTTGGAACATTTGGAACTAATAAATAATCAAAACAGTGTATTTTGATTTGGTGTACTATGCATAATACATCATCATTTTCTTTTTCTTTACTTATATATTCGACTACATCGACTGTCCTCTTATTGTCTGTTTGTTTTAATGTGTTGCAGTTTGTAGTAAAGTACTTTGAGCTCCGTCTCTTCTATGGAAAGTTCTCCATAAACAACGTTTATTATTATCTTTATGAAATGCAATAAAATGCTGATTGAAGGATTGACAGATAAATATCTGCAGTGTGATGATACATTTTCAGCACAATTTTACTATAAAAATAAATGTCAGAATATGAATTATAAGTTGCTTCAATCCAGTAAATATTCACATTGAAATATTAATAATGTTATTCTTGCCGTAACCTTTTAAAAATGAGCACAGATCTCTGCAGTGCACAGATGATCCAGCAGGTTGTATCAACAGGTGTTTTTAATAAAGTATTGATCGTATTGATGACATCAGAGTCGTGTATGAAATGTAAAACATGGCGTATAAATCTGATCCTGTGACCTCATGAGTAAATCCTTTCTAGATATCACAGATCTATGTGTCCTCTCCTCCCAGGCACCCCCGCCGCTCCTTCCATCCCTCGCATCACGGACACGCACGCCGACAGCATCAGCCTGGCGTGGTCGCGGCCCGTGGAGGATGGAGGATCGGACGTGCTGGGGTACGTGCTGGAGGTGCAGGAGTCCGGAGCCGCCGAGTGGAAGAAGGCTCACGACAAGACGCTGCGTGCTGCAGAACACGTGGTGACGGGACTCTCCGCCGGCAAGAAGTACTTGTTCAGAGTGGCGGGCGTCAACATCAACGGCACCGGAGACTTCAGCGAGCCGTGTGCAGAGACCGAGCCCGTCGAGAGGATCGGTGAGTCCGTGCACCAGGTTCAACACTATATATGTTATATTAAAAACAATAAGTCCTTATTTAACTTAATGATCCTGTCAGCTGTTGGAAAACATTTAGTCTGTATATGTTATTAAAAATATGAAGCTGTTACACCAGAGCTGATTTAACTCTGAGGTCGCTCGTCGTGGTTGTAAATACATTTGGGATAAATTTGTATATTTCTGTCTTATTATATTATATTCTAAGTCTTACTGTATATAAAGGACGGTGTGGTGGTCCCACAGAAACTCCTTCTCCTGACAGAGTCAGTATTATTTATGATGTATATATATATATGATGATATATATATATATATATATATATACATGTATGTATGTATATAAACGACGGTGTGGTGGTCCCACAGAAACGCCGGACTTTGAGCTCCATGACGACCTGAAGAAGACGATCTGTCTGCGTGCCGGAGGATCGCTGCGTCTGTTTGTGAGCGTGACGGGTCGCCCCGCCCCCGCCATCAGCTGGACGAAGCCCGGCGTGGACCTCCACAACAGAGGCTTCATCGACATCAGCAGCACGTCCACCACGCTCATCATCGACAGAGTCCACCGCTACGACGCCGGCAAGTACACGCTGCTGGCCGAGAACGCCGCCGGGAAACAGGAAGTCAGCATCCTGGTCAAAGTCTACGGTAAGTCATCGACTGCAGCCTGGCAGGTCTGGATCCATATTTCTACTTCCACAGATATTCTGAAGTAAACATGCTGCTGTATTTGGAGATCAACATCATGAAGCTCTGATCCTGTCAGACTCACTGGTCCACTCAATGTTTGTTTCCATGGAAACGCTGACACACAGAACACTCATACTCATATTTAAATGTTATTTCATTCATAAGAGTTTGTGGTGCACCAGACTCACCAACTACAATAAATAAGCCATACATCAAAATAATATCACAATATAGATATTTAAGATAACAATCATTTCATCAATCACCACAAATCAGCTTGAAATATCTTTTATTTACCAGAATTCATCCGGTCAGTTTTTAAAAGAGTTCACTGATATTGTATTATAGTTTTATACGACACACCCCAAATTATTCAGATCCTTTAATACAGTAAAAGTACTAATATCACACTGTGAAAATACTCAGAGTTTTGAGTGAAATGTTAAAATGATGTGAGTATAATCAGGAAAGTGTACTTTAAGTATTAAAAGTAAAATTTGTCATATTTGAGAATCTGGAATAAAATTTGACTTGAAAAATGAAATATAGTTTCTGTCAATCAACTAATTGATTAATCAGCTAATCATCTGTCGTAGCCCTGTGTATAGTTTAGTTTATTTGTTTAGCACATAAAAGTACACAATTGTTGAGTAGTTCAATTCATATTTTATAAACATGTTTTCTGAGTAAAGTAACTAAAGCTGTCAGATAAATGCAGTACAAAGTACTTCATTTCCCTGTAGAAGTTAAAGTAAAAGTACCTCAAAATTGTAAATGCACTTAGTTACATTCCACCACCGAGTTTACTTATTTATTTGTATTTTCTCTTTTGATTTGTTTATGTTGGTTGTTTTGCGTCTTGTGATTGTGATTTGGACATGTATGTGTTTGTGATGACGGTGCAGTCATACTGTAACAGAGATGGTTTCATCTTTAAATCAAAACAAACACGATGAACAAGAATTCTCTGTGATACAGCAGCTAATTTAAACAACGTGTGTGTTGTCAGACTCTCCCGGACCGACGGGACCCATCAAGATCAAGGAGCTGACCAAAGAGTCCGCCACCGTCTCCTGGGAAGCCCCGAGCGTGGACGGCGGCGCTCCGGTCAACAACTACATCATCGAGAGGCGCGAGGCGTCCATGAGAGCGTACAAGACCGTCACCTCCAAGTGCAGCAGGACGTCCTACAAGATCGACGGCCTGATGGAGGGCATGCTCTACTACTTCAGGGTCCTCCCCGAGAACATCTACGGCGTGGGGGAGCCCTGCGAGACCCCGGACGTGGTGCTGGTGTGCGAGGTCCCTCTGCCGCCGCAGAAGCTGGAGATGATCGACGTGACCAAGAGCACGGTGACGCTGGGCTGGGAGAAACCCGAGCACGACGGAGGCAGCAGACTGACGGGCTACGTCATCGAAGCCTGCAGGCCCGGAGCAGACAAGTGGATGAAGGTGGCGTCGCTGAAAACCACAGACTTTGAACACACCATCGAGAAACTGAACGAAGGAGAGCAGTACCTGTTCAGGATCCGAGCCATCAACAGCAGAGGACACAGCCAGCCCAAAGAACTGCTGACCGCCGTCACTGTGCAGGAGCAGAGAGGTAATAACATCTGATTAAATATTCAATATTAAACTCTGCCGTCACTGTGCAGGAGCAGAGAGGTAATAACATCTGATTCAATATTCAATATTCAATATTAAACTCTGCCGTCACCGTGCAGGAGCAGAGAGGTAATAACCTCAGTACATGTTGCTAACGGCGTACAGCTAAAAGTTAGCGATGCTACAGGGAGTCATCATGACTAAACGTTAGCTAAAAATCAAACTGTACAGTGACCCCCCCCCCTGCTGTGCAGGAACATTGTTTTCCTGTTTGTCGTTGAGGTGAAAAAGACGTGGGGTGTCTGACGCTTGCGTTGGGACCAGAGAGCTTTTAATGTCTACATGTGGTCAAAACAGAGATTACAACTTCACATTTTACAGTCGGGGACATAAATCGATGTTCTTGTC
>JAOVVB010231967.1:0-10387 GCA_028570985.1 Heterobranchus longifilis
ACTTGTTTTTCGTTATACGTTTGACCCCCCCAAACCCTACAATGAAACATTTTGGTACCCAGACAAAATCATTCTTGATTGTAACTTTAATCTCAAAGCATCCTCTGGTTCTGTGGTTTTACCTTTATTTTTGTGCTTCCTTTGCTTTATTTTCTCCTACATGGGAAAAGACTTCCCAAACAATTACAACGAGGCCAAAGCAATAACCTTCTGCCTGCTCCTGCTGATCCTCACCTGGACCATCTTTGCCACTGTATACGTGCTTTACCGTGGCAAGTACCTCCAAATACTAAACGCTCTCGCAGTACTCTCCAGTCTCTACTGCTTTCTGTTGTTTTATTTCCTTCCAAAATGTTGGATCATCATTTTTCAGTCATACAAAAACACACAGCAGTACTTCCAAGGTCTCATTCAGAATTATACCAAAACAAACTGACAGTAGCAGCTTCAAGTAAATATATGTTACTGTATACAGAAGAACTGATGTGCTTCGGGCCTTCTGATAATAATGTGGCTTTTTAGAGTAGATGGCCAAAATAAATACATAAGTTAATATTTTGCTATGACAGTTGTTTCTTACAGTAGTTTATTCTTGGGGTCCCAAGGGACCCCAGTCAATACTCCTTGTATGTTAGATATGTCGGGATGAGAGTTAAACAGTGAGATTATTCCTATGTTTACTTACTATGTTACTACTATGTTTAGTTTGCCCTGTAAATCAAAGTCTGTTGTGACAGTGGCTGCCTGGTTGTCTTTCCAATAGTATTTACAGTAGTGGCATTATTGTGCACATGTATACTCTCATATGACTAATGCATCCTTTTTAATCATAATTGAAAAGTCAGTAGACAGCAATAATGGAAACATGTTTTTTAGATGTAGCCCTGATTGTTTTCTAAAATAACTTTGTTCATCACATCATGTACATGAATACTATATGAATGGGGGACCCAAGGAAGAATATAATGTTACAATACAGTAGCTAATGGGGATCTAAATACACTAACCTGACATATCATTTAAAATGTGGGATGCCGTATAATACATTTTGGAAGATTTAAGAAGAAAATTCATCTACAGTCTTGTTTTACAATATTGTCAATTGTGCATGTCTCATTATTGAGGGGGTGAATATTAGCATAAGCGTAATGGTTTCCGACCAAATTATTAAGGCAATTGTATTGCCAATTTCACCATGGTAACTGACCTTCCATGTTTGATTTTTCTGGCCTTGATAGACAATGTTGCTGACATATGGATTAAAACATATGGATTAGGACAGACATGACATTCAGTGATTATCAACATAAAGTTAATTCTGTTAAGCCCTACACTGATTTAGATATTAACACATACAGTAGTTAGATAACAGTAAGAGGGATTCAATAAAAAACATAAAATGTGTGTGATTTCCTTTCTGTCCAACAGTTTTTTGAAGTTGCTATAACACTAATGTCACCACATGAAGGCGCCACTTCCCTGTGACGCTGTCTGCAGACTGGACGACGGCACACCTTGATAATACCGTGTAACATAAGTGTTTCTATTGAGATTAAAATTAGGGTGCAGAATGTCAGTTTCTGTGCAGATTTTGTACATATTCAGATTTTGTGGAGTTCACAATTTCAACAATTCAAATATACATAAGATTAGATTTACAATAGGCATTAGATTTACTCATGTTTGTATTGATCTTGTTCTGATTTGTACAGTTATCATGTTTGTTTTAATTGATTTGATTGAAATGGGAATGGTAATCACTTGAGCATGAAATTTAAAAGTTATGTTAACACAAAGACTATTGGGGAAAAAAGGGTAGCACTTGAAGTCTTCTTCCTACTCCTTTTTGGACAGAAAATATTAATTTATGATGTTAATATGATGTTTTGATGCATGTTTGATATCAATGTCATGGATTGTTCATGTTTTGTTACTTATGTATTTTTTTTTTTTTATCTTGTTCGAAATAAAAGTCTAAATAAAAATAAATAAAATGACCCTGGAGTAATAAATAACGGCTACTGACTGGAGCTCTACTGACTTTATGGACACATGGCGTCTCAATTTTTTAGAAATTGAATGTGATTATTTCTTAGTTTAATATCTTACTGCAAATTTCTGTGAGTTGCACTTTTTAAAAATATTTCTTTCATCTCAATCCAAAAAAAGAGCATGTTGTACACCTTTGAAACGGGCTGACCCAGTAAGAATCAAATAACCTCTACCTCCATTCCACCTCATTTTACCAATTTCTCTCCTCACTTACACACTCATACTGTAACATATTACTCAACATATAATCTTCTCCAACTATATCTGTCCTGTAATTAATTATGTCTGAGCTTACATGACCACATCTGCTAATTACATGTGCTCTGAACCATGCGCTGTAGATACTGCGCACAAAACTGTCACCATATGTTAGGTTTAAGTTACTTACAGCATCAATACTCAGTGTTTTAGTTTCTAACAAAGCTACACTACATTTTGATCTCCCTTTCCCCATGTATGTAGTCTGCATGGATATCAATCTGGTCTCTCTGTGCAGCTCCACATCTGAATTCACCCAATCATGGTTGAAAGACAACATTACACATGCAAGCTGACACCAGATTCTGATAAAAAATTAGGTCCATGCTTCACTTTTGTCTGAGTGTCTCTGTGTGTGTGTGTTTCTGGATATGGTTATGTCTTGGTACCTTGATTTTGAATCAGGAAGATTGACCATCCATCCAGATAGAAATGTTTGTGTCCTCTCCCCTTAGACGTCTCTCCTTGGGACCCAATTACACAAGATGCAGATTATCAGCACTGGAAAAAATCACAATCAGAATCAGAATTTGTTTTATTGCCAAGTATACAAGTATACAAGGAAAAAAAGCAGAGATGAAACATATTATAATTTTATCATCATGAGATGAGCATCAAGGCCACATGTATGTGCTTGCTACAATTGACAGTCTGAGCATGGAGTTGAAATTAAATGTGCAATATAAGATTGAGATGGACAGATGCAGACAAAGAAAAGAGCACTACATCTACAAAGTCAAACTTCATTTTAACATACAAGGAAATTAAATGTCACAGTACCGGTTACACTATTGATTAGCATGATCTCTTGGAAGTAACGTGCAAACATTTCACAACAATGACAGCTATGGAAACTTAAAGTAGTTTACCCACCTCATGTGAATCAGCTTTATTGTCATTATACTAGGTACAACAAAAGTATGTATAGCTTCTCTCCTTTAGAAATATACAAAGGCACAGACCCAACACAGAATATAAAAATATAAATAAAAACAAAATAGGCAGCAAAAAAAACAAAAACAATAAAAGATAAAAGGTTTTTATGTGGCTTTCTTAAACTTTGTATTTATGTTGTTGTTAACCATAACATCACCCTATCACCTATCTCTCCTGCAGACGAGGGCCCATCCCTTCCTACCAAGCAGAACGAGGAGTTCCGCCCTTTCACCAGGAGGTTGCTAGAATTCAAACTTTGGTGAGAGTCCAGCTCATGACCTGGCCATCTATCACTCATCCACAGAGGGATTGCAAATGATTTCCTTTCAAATGACCTGTGTGGTCAAAACTTAAGTCATGCAGAACTCATTTGTAAGAGGATGTAGCATTTTAGCATAAACCAAAGATACCTGGTTGAATTCATTAATGAATTTGTGTGTATTTGTTTGTGACCCTATGTGATCTTACAACCTCGTTTGTGCGGCATCATTGTGGTTCTTCAATGTTACACATTTACACAGTTTTAACTGAAATTATGTTACTTTTCTTGGCAGGCATTTGGCAACCATGAAAGACGTCATCATTACAATGATTTGCACATTCTTTGACATCTACAACTTGCCAGTGTTCTGCAATGACAGTGTAACACAAACATTAGTTAAAAGGTACACTGTGGAGGTTTTAACCACTATAGCACTATGGAGCAATGTGGTATGAGTCGCCATTTTATTTGTATTGTGAATGTGCATTAAATATTACAATTAGGATGGAAGTATGGCCATTCTCGTGCTCACTTGTGTCTCAATTTTTGGTTTGTTTCCCTTTTCTTACACATATTTGGTGCTAAATGTAACTTTTTTTAAACCACTCAAGAATTGATTTTAAAAATGTCAACAGTCCCTTCAAGATCTTAAGGAACACCATAGAAAAAATCATGCTGTGATTTGGTATCAAAACTTTTGACATTTGGAGAACACTTCTGTTCTGGAAATGACTCAGAAACCCCCTTATTGTTAATATACCTCGGAAAGCCATCCATCCTCTGAATATCCTAGGTCTCTAGTTTGTGGTTGTAAAGTTTCACGAGGCTGTGATTATCCTAGAGGTCACAACAGGTCATTTTATACAGTGATGTCAAGTTTCAAAAATGGCTACTATAATGAAATGGCTACTATGGGGCCTAACATCATCACACGTGAATACAATTGGGCTCATTGAATCCACAAGAGTCTCGTCTTTCCGGTCATACCTAGTTTATGCAATTCAAGACTGTTTAGGGACCCCAGTATGCAGAAATATTCAAATACCATTTTATGCTGCATGCAGAAACCTAAATTGTAATTGCCCCAAACTGCATGGAGGGATACGCATGAAGTGGACATGTCTGTAAAGGGGAGACTCGTGGGTACCCATAGACCCATTTTTATTCAGATATCTTGAGGTCAGAGGTCAAGAGACCCCTTTGAAAATGGCCAGTTTTTCTCTCACCAAAATTTAGCCTAACTTTGGAGCATTATTTAGCCCCTTTCCCAACAAGCTAGCATGACATGGCTGGTACTAATGGCACCCTGAGGTCATCTAACTTTAAAATTGAGCCCGCTACAGCCTCTGAAAGACAGATGTCAGCCGGGCCTGCTGGTGGGCCATCGGATTGAATATTGATGGAAGGAAGACTTTATTCTTCCTGACTACCATGCACCTTCCTGGCCTTGAGGTTATCTAGCCTGTGATGCAACATTGTCCAGGGTTGCCAAAACCCATCTGACTTGTACGCAGTTGTTACTGTGATGTCATCCATGAACCCCCATATGACGGGCTGCCAGAGTCCAGAATTGCACTACAGGTGACATGAGGTTCATTCCTACAATGAAGATGAGGAGATGGTGCAACCTATTGGAATTTCTTTCTGGAGATGTTTAGATCAAATTTAGATGGCCAGTAATGTTCTTCTTTTGAGGAGTAGCTTTCATCTTGCTATCCTGTCATACACACCATTCTTGTACAGTTTGTCTGATGATGGACTCGTGAAAATTGACATTAGCCAATGCAAGAGAGGCCTGCAGATTGTTAGATGTTACCCTGGGATTCTTTGTGACTTATTACACGTCTTGCTCTTGAAGTAACAATGGTGTTACATTTCCCCTGTCTGTAAACGATCTGCCTGACAGTGGATTGGTTGTTTTTCCCACAAAGACATTTAATGTTGGATAATTAATTAATTAATACATATAATTGTTTTTCTATTATTTGTTGGGTCCTCTTTATCTAGGAATTTCATGAAGATCGGATCACATTTTAGTTAACATTTATGAAGAAATACAGAAAATTCTAAAGGGTTCACATGCTTGGCATTGTATATCGTGCATTTGTCATCTTGGCTAAAGGAAGGATTATCCAGGATTACCAGATTTATTCATGGTGTAGGTATTGAATTTGCTCGCTCATAACATTGTTAAAATCTGTGTAGTCATCACAGACGGTGTGTGCAGCTTAAATGCTTTTTGCATACTGATTTGTGTATTCTCCTCGAACCATTTACAGGTATGTATTTATGGCTGTCATGCATTCCCAAGTGCATGGAAATTAACTGAGGGTTTGCTGTTACGAGCATCACATTGCTTATTAAAGGCAGAGGCTAATCCCATTGGAGTTCACATGAGATTGGTAAAAGGTAATTACAACAATGGAACATTTCATTGCTTCTCTGTGTCTCCTGGGAACTTTTCTACATGCCTTGGCTCAGTGCAATGTCCCAGGCTCAGAGTTTCAACTGGAAGGAGATTATTTGTTAGGTGGAAGTTTTGATATTCATCATAGTGACCCTGTTTATCATGACAGACCAGAAGCCATCGACTGCTCCAGGTGAGTTTCATAATAAGTCCTAACTCAATCCAATTAATTGCTACATTGTTGATTGAAAGATAGCCCTACTCTCCTGTTGTACTTTCTCTGTTCACAGTAACCCCTTAATTCTTTCAAGTTATCGGAGGTTTCAGCTGATGAGGTTCTCTGTAGAGGAAATCAATAACTCCACCAACCTCCTGCCAAATGTATCTCTCGGCTATGAGATATTTGACCACTGCTCAGATACACACAATTTCCCAGATTTTTTCAACCTCATATCAGACAACGGTTTGATCCACCCTTGGGGTGAACCACACAACAATCTGTCCAAAGTGTCCAAAGTGATGGCATTTGTCGGTGCTTCTACAAGCACTGAGACAAGGACTGCAGCCCCGCTCTTCATGGCGAATCTCATTCCTATGGTAAATTTGCTACTGTATTTTAACATATTTTTTTAACAGATACAGCAAGCGATAAAACTGTTTTATATCATTTAAAAATCTAATGAATTAAAACAGACATAAAATTTTAAGAAAAAAATTAAAACAGCTTTTAACTTTTGAGAATGCATCGTCACCAAAAAATAATGCCAATTTCTCTATTACTCTTTTAACAGGTCAGTTATGCAGCTTCTAGTTCTGTTTTTTCAAGAAAACAGAATTTTCCCTCTTTCCTACGGACAGTGCATCCCAATAAAGACGTCATAGAAGTGATTGTTAACATTATGCAACACTTCAACTGGCGCTGGGTTTCTTTCCTTTACATTGATGGTGATTACGGCATTGATGGACTGGAATTGTTCAAAAACAGGATTAAGGACACTGAGATCTGTCTTGCGTACACCAAAAGACTCAATCAATATACAGATCACACTCAAATATTCAAACAGATACAGGCACAGAGGATAGGTATCATTATTGTTTTTGCTCCTGAATGGACTGTTGAAGCTCTTATTGAAGCAGCAATACAACTAAATGTCACCAACAAGGTGTGGATCGCAGGGGATGCATGGTCCTTAAACAAAAAGCTCCCAAAGAAGAAAGGAATCAAAAATATTGGAACTGTACTTGGGGTTTCTGAGCCAGGAGGAGTGACAATACGTGGTTTCAGTGATTTTATCTATTCTTCCAGAAGTCAGGCCCATTGTGAAAATGCAGAACAAAGTATGTTTTGTAATCAAGTTTGCAACTGCAGCAGTCTGAGTGCAGAAGCTATCATCGCTACAGATCCATCTTTTAATTTTCCTGTTTATACTGCTGTATATGCCATCGCTCATGCCTTACACAATGCCTTGCAATGTGGATCTGGCAGATGTCATCGCAACATTACAGTGTACCCATACATGGTAAGTATACCAATAATTTGATAATTCATTAGGGGTCCAAGCAGCGCAAGTTGTTGGAACCCTATTGATTTTGTTTTCTTTCTTTCTTTCTTTCTTTCTTTCTTTCTTTCTTTCTTTCTTTCTTATTTTTCTCAGTTAAAAGTGTCCGTGCAGCAAAAACTGTACGACCAAAAGTCAGGGAAGTTGGAAGGTGGGTTACAAATTCCACCCACTATTCAGGCACAAAAAATGAAATTCATCAACCCCAAGGTGGTGCCGAGTCAAAATTATTCCATCATTTTAATCTCCCAATCCATCTGCATCTTTGCTCTGGTGGTCTTCTGCTTTAAAAATGTCAGATTTTGTGACTATTTTCCAATTTTCTCAAAATCCTATTTTTGACATCTCGTTAGAAACCGCTGGGCCAATCGTTGTCAGGATCATCTATAGACTTTGCTGAGCTTAGGTTGCAAAGGAAATTTCGATACATCAATCCTTTTCGATTTAAGTTTTAGCAAAATATGTCATTTTAAAGAATTTGCAATAGCTCATGAAAGCACATTGCGCTTCACAAATGCGAAAAAGTTTATATCTCGTAATTCGCTGCATGGATTCATACGAAATCCGGATCCCACGATCTCGGGCCATGTGTCAGTCGAGACAAAGTTTACATTTCTAGACATTTCATGTTCTAAACTTCAAAAACTCTAAATAAATCACCCGTACGTCCTACAGAGCTGATATTTTTTCAGCAAATCCACTGAATTGCGACAAAAGTTTGCCTCACTGCAATCTATGGTCAATTCAGAAGTCTGTCACTCTATAATTTTCAAAATATGCAAAATAAACTAACATCTATATCTCTACAAGTATTCGTTCAAATGCTAATAAAATGGACACAGAAATTCATTGGATACTAGGTATCACATGTTCCGAATGGTGTTTAGATCGGTCAAATGGTGAGTCCACAGTGCCATTCAGTGTCTTACTGTAATTAGGACTGTATGCACAACATTTTCTATTTCGCCAAATGTTTGATCAAACTTCACCAAAGTATTTGGAAATACACCTGACACCAGCAGAATGATGTGTGATTTTTTTTTCAGAATTTTACCACCAACATTTTGACTGTTGTAAGCATTTTAAGTTTAAAAAGACAAAAATACACCAGTTTTGCACATGTGATATAATTTCCTCAAGTTGTGAGACAACTTTATCTTACAGACAAACCTATTTGAAAGGACAATTGATAACACAAAATAATAGTCTGTTTTACTATTCTGTACAAGAGAAGTAAACAAAGTTTTTTAATCTTCTGAATACAATCAGAACTGATTTTTACCTGTCAGATAGTCAAAATCAGATAATAGATCTGCACAATCCACTGATAGCTTCCAGTAGGATACTTTAAATAGAGCAATGTTTCAGCTTTGGTCAAGCTTTGTCTTTGTTTTAAGCTCATTAGATCTCTGTGTGGTTAAAACATTTCTGTATCAGATTTAATTGACTGTGAGCTACCAGCACAGTGTGCAAAAGTTTTGTCTGATTTCTACCTTTAGTATTGAGTTAGTTGATCCTTCACCTGGATGGAAAATCTCAGACAAGACATTTCAGAGATAAAAGAGTGTAAATCTAATAAACCACTTCCTAAAACCAATTTTTAATTTTCTTTCTTTTTTTTTTTAATTGAACCTTTATTTAACCTAAATGGGGCATCACAGTGCAGTTCTCTCCACAGGAATATTACAAAAACTACTATTAACTGAATATATAATATAATATGTCTAATGTGAACACATGATAATAATCTGACCTTTGTGTATCCACATCAGGTTCTAGAAGAGCTGAAGAAGTCAAACTTCACACTTTTAAACCAGAACATTCACTTTGATGAGAATGGTGACCCCAACTACGGATCCTATAATATAGTTTTCTGGAATCACAATGGTGAAGCAGAGGAGGTCGGCTTTTATCATTTTCACCAATCGTTCCATTTCTACATCAACAACAGCAAAATTCAGTGGTACACGAAAGGAGAAGTAAGTTGTTTTTCCTACCAATAGTTTATACGCTATATGTTGATTTAAAAATCTGGTTTACCCAATTTTGCAGGGATGTGTGCGTGCATGCGTGCGTGCATCAGTCAGTGCCCCACTTGGGCCACCCCAGTCAAAAAAGCCTGGAAACGCCACTGATTCTAGAGACGTCTAGATACTCAATGATGATAAGATATTACAAACCCTGTTTTGAATTTCTAAATTCTGTATAGGCCTAAATACGACCACTTCTCTATCATTTGCCTCCATCCCTTCCTGCAGTTACATTTACTTTTCTGCTAAAACATTGTCTTGCACAGGTGCCCACTTCAGCGTGTTCCCCAGAATGTCCTGGAGGTCATGCAAAAAAGTATGATGGAAACCACGAATGCTGCTTCGATTGTGAGATCTGTCCAAAGGGAACTTTTGTCAACAGCACAGGTACATTATTATACATGAGAGGAAGAAAATTAGTAAAAGCAGTGCTGTCATTCTGGCCTTGATGGGAGCTAATTTCAGACTGTTAAACTTTTTTTTATGGCTAAGAGGATTTAAACAGGCATTTGGACGAAGTTAAATAAGGCTGAACTAGAGCATATCACTGTAAACTGTATAGAGCAACTTTGAAATAAGTAAAAGCTAATTTTAGGAGAAAATACAGTGTTACAGATTAAACATCTAACACTGCTTCCTAAACTACTTGATCTCTCTTTAATCACAGAGGACTTTTTTCAAAAGTGAACCATCATTTCGTTGACAAATTGTCTCTCTCGTACAAAACAGAGGATCCCTACAAGTGCATCAAGTGTAAGGAGACAGAATGGTCTGCAGCAGGAAGTGCATCATGCAGTCTGCGGGCAGTGGAGTACATCCCATTCACAGACAGTGGGGCTATAATGATCATGATCGGGGCCTTGGCCTTGGTGGGCCTCACACT
>JAOVVB010231978.1:0-10387 GCA_028570985.1 Heterobranchus longifilis
AGTCACATGTCAGTTTCTCCGCAGCACCTCAGACCGTGTACCAGAAAGATAAAGAAATAATTAGCTTCTGTTGTTTTTCTATTGTTTGATTTGTTAATACCGCCAAAGCTAAAGCTAACTGTACGCTCAGATTCTTCTTCTCTGGTATTTGATGTGTCGTTGTTTGGACAGAGATATTTATCAAAACAGGTCGTGTGGATGGAATTCTTTTTTTAATGGAGTAGAATAATATCAGTTTATAAAAATATCCATATACATGTAGACAGGGCCTAAGTCCTGATGAGTGTGAGATTAACACACAAATACACAAACAAGCTAATACACAAGTACAGGACAGAGACTGGGGAAAATACACAGACACACAAGCATGAATACACACATCAAATATTCAATTCACACCAGGAATTTACTTTCAGTAACATTAAAGCTTCGAAATTTGTTTTGTTTTTCGGTTTTTCAGGATTTTGGCTGCGTGTTGCCCTACAATCACAAATCGGTGTAATAAGCATGGTTTATCCTGGTATTACTGCGTGTGTGTGTAATCATACTCCTCTTGCAAATCCGCTGCTCTTAAGCTGTTTTTACACAGAATTTAAAGCTACACTCCTTTTGACGGACTGACCATGCTGCCATCAGTTTTATTTTCAAATGAGATATCCTCAGTTGGAAAAAGGGTTTAAATGCCACTTTTTTGTAAGGAAAAGCATTAAGGCTGCAACTAATGATTATTTTCATCATCGATTAATCTGCAGACTATTTTCTCAATTAATCACTTGGTCTTTAAAATGTCAGAAAATAGTGAAACATGTCCACAGTTTCTCAAAGTCCAAGGTGATGTCTTTAATTATATAAAACAGAGAAAAGCATGACATCTCCATATTTTCTGCCATTTTTGCATGAAAAATGACTAACGATTAATCGATTATGAAAATAGTTGCCGATTATTTTTCTGCTGGTCGACTAATCGATCAGTCGACTAATAACAGCAGCTCTAAACAGCATAATTTAATATGACTTTGAACTTGACTTGACTGTCATTGGAAATATTCATATTTCATCACTAAATGATATGCAGGAATATAAACACCACATCCAAATATAGTTAAATATAGTTAAGGGATATTGTGACAAAAAGTGCAATGTAAATAAAGATCATTCATTCATTCATTCATTCATTCATTCAATTAAAATGCATATAATAAAGTAGCCGGCTGGACTTAGTAGTCAGCTGTTTGGCTGGCAGCTGGCGCTTATGGAAAGTCTGTTGTGATATTTAGAGACTGATCGAGTGATGAGTAAAACTTCAATAACTCTCAATCATCACCTGTTATAAAAATGAATCACGTTGAGTGTCGATCATTTGGATCATTGATTACATATTTGGTTTCTCTCTCCAGTACAGTGATTATGTCCGCTACGTGGAGCCGTGCTTCAAGGGCACGCTGGTACAAGCTGATCTGGATAACAGAGAGGTAACACGCACGCACACACACACACACACACACACACACACGCGCACACACACACCACACGCACACATACACAGGAGAGACACAAGCTAGACAGCCAATTAATTCACTTAACCTCTGCTAACCTATTAATCGTAGGCTGTTATCTCACTAATCCTCTAAAGACATTATGCTGTCATCATCACATCACGGTGAATGTGTGTTATCACCAGTTTCAATATGTCTGTTAGGTCAGCACCCGTTCATGTGTGTGGTAAAAGTGCTCGGACTCTACGAGTGTTTTAACAATGCAGCAACTTCCTTCCTTGTCTTCATTCTCCATCTCCTCTGTTTCATCTCCTTCACACAGCCATGACATCATTCAGCACTTTTTTATCTCTCAACATCTCACTCTTTTTTTCTTCTTTTTTTTTTAATTTACATGTACAACACCATTAATATCTCATTGTTTCACTGCTGCTTTGTTTTCCTTCACTCCTCCTCCTCATCTGTTCTCCTGTGTTTCATATACTAACACCTGCTCAGTCTCAGTGCGTGCGTGCGTGCGTGTGTGTGTGTTATGTGTTGGATGTATGCCCTACTTTCACTCCCCTTCACATCATCGCAGATCAGGTGAGGTCGTTGGCCACTGCCAATTTTAAGTAGGTCACCTGACCTGTCAGGAAGGGATTTGATTGGTTGAATGCCTAGAGAGTCAGGCTGTAACAGAACGGGCTTACAGATGTTGGCTCTGACACACTTACACATAAACTCATGTTGAAACACACACATTTACAGGAAGACGTTGTGTGGCTGTTATATAAGAGTTCCTACATTCCCAAACAACGATTTAGCTTGTTTACTCCCACTGTACATCAGAATGAGTTTGCCCAAACAGCATCAGACCAGTGTGTGTTTTTTTTAAAGTCAGAGTTTTGTCAAATATTGGGCAGGTGACTCAGTGACCGAGGGTACAAAACTCTGTTTTAAGAAACACCAACGGCCCAAATGGAGGCTGTAGGTTCCCAGATTATCCATGATTTTTTTTTTTTTTTGTCATGATTGAAATATACATATTTAAGCAAATTCTCTCATGTCTTGGTCATTTCTCGGTTATTACAGAAAACCTTTTACAGAGTAAAAGTAAAATAAAATGCGGAGTAGGTGTCTCGTTGATTTCTTTTTGCAAAGTTAAACATTTTTAAGGAAACATCTTTGTTACATTTAGGTATCATTTACAGTATACTACAATAATCACAGCAATAATTTATGCAGACGGTAGACGGCAAACCGGATATCATTTTAGTGGATGAGAGCAGGACGGTAAAATGAGGTGTACGACATCAGCATAGCAACACATCGTCATGCGTGTTTGGTTTTAACGTCCTGCCTGTTTGTTTGTTTTTCCCATAAAGTCCAAAGGGTGTTGCTGCCGTGACCGTCTCCCTGACTCCATGTGACTGCAGCATTACAGTTACAGGATGTAGAAGACTACGTCTGTCTCCGGTCTGCACAGTGGTCTAACTCACAATGTGGCCATTCATCATAGTGCATGTGGGCGACTGTCTGTCTGTGTGCACGCGCTTGTTGATTAATCATGATTACCTCCCGGTGTTGTAGTGACTTTGCAGTAATTGGTCAGTGTGCCAGGGATCCGGGGATAATCCCTCCTCTGCGCACTCCATCGTGATCTCTCTCTCTCTCCGTTTTCCTTTAGCGACATTCACCTGCATTTACCAAAAGGGTAACGTGGCTTAGTGATGATGTAAATATGCTTATTTGTTGTGTCTCTCTGCAGCATTTCAAGCTTTTGATTGAGGAGCTTCACGTCAAAGGCGAGGGCAGAGTGAAAAATGCAATGATGGAGTCTTTCAAGATCCTCAACGAGGTTTGTGCCTCTACACAATATACAGATTCTACTGTGTATCTGCTCTACACAATTCACAGGTCTGCATCAGCTGATTTCTTTAGTACAAATGTCCAAGATCGACTAAATTGTGTGTGTGTGTGTGTGTGTGTGTGTGTGTGTGTGTGTGTGTGTGTGTGTGTTTAGGCTGCAGCGCTGGGCCAGGGCAGCCTGTGTAACCAGGCCATCATGCTGATAACAGACGGAGCCATGGAGGACTTCCAGGATGTTTTTGAAAAATTCAACTGGCCAGAACGACGGGTACGACACACAAATAAACACACAAGCACGATCAACCGCAAGCACCAGTGAAATGTGCTGTAAGCAATGCACTGACAGTATTTATTTAAAACTGTTTGGATGAATGGGGTTCATCACATCTCACTATATACTTCATTGTCTCTCCAGGTTCGAGTGTTCACCTATCTGATTGGACGAGAGATGACATTTGCTGAAAATGTTAAATGGATCGCCTGCAACAACAAGGGTAAAATTCAACAAAAGTTGCGAGGTCGGATCCCTGGTTCTGCCACAAAATCTGGGATCGGACGTTTGGTTTCTGCAGCAAAGAATAGATGTGAAAACTACTGCAGTAGTCTTAAAGTCTTAAATATAACGTCATGTTGTACTTTGCAAGAAAGGAGGTCTGTTGGTCCCCTGTGGTGTTCCCAGGTGGTGCCTTATGGGACTGGGTATCAGGTGCTGCCCTCTTGTGAATCACATGGGGTCATGCAGCAGCTCGGACCTGAAAATAATCACTTTATCCTGCTCTGTGCACATCAAAAAATCCCTCACTAAATACCTGATTATCAGCACAGATACACTGTAAACACATCCGCTGGCCAAAAAAAATATCATATCTGCGTGTGTCTCTGTGTGTAATAGGTAACAGGTGCACTCCCTTCTGTTGCGTACACTGCTTCTGCCAACAACAAAATATCTGTCATAATTAGACATGCTTAATGTTACACTGCTGCAAAAACCTATATAGAGTTTGAGGTTTTAGTTGAGTGAGCATGTCTACTTAATGATATTCACACTCTTGGGGAGATATTGCAAAGGGGGAAAAGGTTGCACACGTTCACATATTCGTACCTGGCAGAGCTTCAGTAGCCTGTTGTCACCGAGCAGCTTCACTGCAGGTATCCCATTGACGTCATTCGCTCCCAGTTGTAGAAATGCCATAAACCTTAGACTAAGCCAAGGTTTTTAAAAAAAACAAACATCAAAAGCACATTTGCATTGATGGGAGATTCAAGCAGTCTTTAAAAACAGCTTAGTGTTTTTTGGGAATACAAGGTTATCTGATGTCGGATAAATGAGTTTGCTGCTCTAAATGTAATACCCAAAGGCCAGAAACAGAAAGATAAAAATAATATGGTGGGCATTTTCTTTGCTTAAATTTATGGGTCCTAGATTTTCCATCTGTGTGCTTTGTGATGTATGGTATTCGTGCGTGCTGCAGGTTACTACACACACGTGTCCACACTGGCTGACGTCCAGGAAAACGTCATGGAGTACCTTCATGTTCTCAGCCGGCCGATGGTCATCAACCACGATCACGACATCATCTGGACTGAGGCTTACATGGACAGCGTGGTCAGTCTGCTTCTCCCTGCTGGGCAACACACACTATTATCTTGCATCAGTATTATCTGGCATACATAATGAAAAATGTCAGACTCATTCTGTGCTATTACTTTTGGTAATGATCCATTGCAGTCTCTCCTTCTCTCTCCATAAAAAAATATTTAAAGCCATTCTTTTCATCTCTGTGCCTCTCTCCATTGTGCTGAAACTCAAAACCCCTCCATCCAATTCATCCCAGACACCAATCAATCGCTTAGCAACACCCTAGCAACCACCTAGCACTGCCCTATACTAACAGCAGAAAATGCCTATAGGCAATGACCTAAACCCCCTGTAACACTGTGAAAAAATAATAACATTAACTTTAACAGAGAGCATATCCCTCCACTTCTTGGCAGCAACTATCCCTGAAATTAACAAAGCATTAGCAACTGTATTCAGTTATTACTGAATTTTCTATTTTAATCTTTCTATTTGTAACACCTTACTTAGCAGTGCACTGTTAGCAACACTCTAAAAGCCACATAGCATCCAACCAGCAATTTCAACAACTATTCAGCAACACACCAAGAAAAAATCCAGCCTAACGCAATTTTGCTCAAGCAGAAATACTTTCATATACTTTGATTTTCAGGTAATTCAACATGTTCCTTTTTCAAGTGCATCTGCTCACCTCCACCTGCTTACATGTGTTTCCTCCTTTTCATCTGTACTATATGTGACATATCTTTTCACTGCCATCTCATGCTTGTTGTTGTCTTTCCTCACATCTCCACCTTCAGTTGCCAAGCACAGAAAAGGTAATCATACTTAGAGCGTTGACTTTACTTTGCTAAACTTGTATTTTTAAGTAATGTTAGCCATTAAAATATAGTATATAGTATCTGTAATATCTTAGTCAACAGCTAACAGTTTTTATAAGTAGTTAGATTCTTGTTAATCTAACTTTCCACTATTGCTTCAATTGCTTAAGTTAGCTTAGCTTATCCTCTAGTTAGCTAACCTAGCTTAGTCAATGTTTTTTTTTAATCGTTTTTCACCTGAAACCTGAAGGATAACATGCTGCTTTGACATTGCTACTTAGCTTTCAGTTTTATTTCAGAGTTTTGAAACTTGTCTTCACTACTTTACTCTTTTACTTAACTTTAAACACGTATTTGAGTGAAGATTTCTTAAGATTAAGACGTTAGCTTAGTTAATGTTACACGGCTCAGACAGATTTAGCACTACTAAGTTAAACATCGTTTTCCAGCCCATCTCCATTTCACTTCATTTTCCACCTTTGGTCAACAGGACTGTTGTTTTCTCATAACTTAAGCTAGCTAACTATTTTACCTTGTCAAATAAGACTGAGTAAGTCATAGTGTGTTCTTGTGTGTGTGTGTGTATCACAGCTGTTCAACAGTCAGGCCCAAAGCCTGCTCATGATGACCTCGGTAGCCATGCCTGTGTTCAGCAAGAAAAAAGAGACTGTAAGTATTGATTTTTAATCACCATTAATCCTAATCAGACACCTGAAACTGCTTAATGAGCCTGCTGTGTTTCCTGTAGCTGTCTCATGGCATTCTGCTGGGAGTGGTAGGAACCGATGTGGCCTTGAGAGAGCTGATGAGATTAGCTCCAAGATACAAGGTAAACTATCCACAATACATACTGTAGGCTGAAATACTGTCTACTGTACATACTCTGTGTTTATTCTTCTCTGAGACAGCCAGTGACATTTCAGTCATAATATAATGTCAATTATTATAATGTGAATGATCTGTGTTGTTGCAAAATGACAGAAGGCCAGAAGGGGCCAGTTAATATACAAATCATGATAATATTTATTAGATAAAATTAATAAACATTAAAAGGCCCAGCTGAGTGAAGGTCAGGTGTATGCAGGGGCATTTCTAGTATTTGAGGATATCTTCCTCTGGCACTTTTTTTTTTTTAAAAAACAAGCTCTATTTTCATGCTTTTTTGCACTATGGCACCTTATTTAGATAGATAGATAGATAGATAGATAGATAGATAGATAGATAGATAGATAGATACTTTATTCATCCCCTTGGGGAAATTCACATATCCAGCATTTTCCGACAATTTTCCGACAAATCAAGGCAAAATTTACATTCAAAGTACAAAGAAAATTCCCAGTGTGAATCACTGGCCTGCGGGCCGTAATTTGAGTATCACTGCCTAAAGTGTAGCGTGTTGTGTCCTTATCTCTTTCTGTCTCCTTCAGCTTGGTGTCCATGGTTACGCCTTCCTCATCACCAACAACGGCTACATCCTGTCTCACCCTGACCTACGACCTCTGGTACAAAGATTGTATTGTACAGTGCATTACTGCAGCTGAGAATAAAATGGGATAGGTCTTTAAAGACTTGTTTGTTGGTTTTGTGTGTGTGTGTGTGTGTGCGTGCGTGTGTGTGTGTGTGACAGTATAAAGAAGGGAAGAAGCTAAAGCCAAAGCCCAACTATAACAGTGTCGATCTGGCAGAGGTGGAATGGGAAGACACCGAGGAGAAAGTGAGTGAAAACACACAATCACACACACATTTCTGTCTTTTTCAAGTCACTGTTTTCACTTTCCTGTGTGCCAGTGCTGAGTGTGTGTGATGTCTGTGTTTCAGCTGAGGACCGCCATGGTTAAAGGAGGGACAGGAACGTTGTCTTTAGACGTGAGAACTTCAGTAGATAAAGGAGTGAGTACTTGTGTTTTTCTTCTGAGTGTGTTCTGTGTGTGTCAAAACAGCAACAGGAGCTGTTTGATCAGAGATTAGATTCTCCTCTCTTTCTTCCTGTGGAGCTTTATTGTCTTTTCTTGTTTTATCCATGTTTTGTTTCCTCTGAGGTGACACGTTTAACTCATCCATTTGTATTTTCTGTCTTTTGAGTACAAGCTGTCTTTCTTGTCTCTCTGCGTTCACTATCGTTTTTACAAACTATCCCTCTCTCTCTGTCTGTCTGTCTGTCACAGAGGAGAGTGATGTTCCTGAAGAACGATTACTTCTACACCATCATCAATGAGACACCATTCAGGTTTGTCCAATCGTTTGCAGTTCAGGTTCGATTTTTATTGTCCCTCAAGGGGAAATTCGAAAAAAACACAAACACAACATACAACATACTTCTAACGGACAGTTACATCTTTTTTATTTGTTTTTTTACTGTAATTGTTGTGATTTATGGCCCACGTCACAACGGGGGGCCATAAATCACAACAATTACAGTAAAAAAACAAATAAAAAAGATGTATCTGACTGTTAAAAGTATCAAACATGGGGGTGGTTGCCATGATAAAGTGCTGCTCAGCAGTGCAGCCAACGTTCAGTGGAAATTCAGGGCATTTGTTGCACTTGGAACAAAGGAAACTTTAAACCTATTGCTTTTTTTTTACACTGGGGAAACCTGTATGTCATGTAGAAGGGAGAAGAGCAGATTCCTCCAAGAGTGGGTGGTCAGAGCTGGCTAAAATCGACCGTGCCTTCCGCAAAACGTGTCTACGTGTTTACAGAAAACTGAACAGGTTTTAAAATATCCACCATATCCAACTATAGGGCTGCACGTATCACGAAAGACACTCAGGGATTTTTTGAGTTAGTTAAAAGAGAGTATCGGTAGAAAACTGCTCTTTAAAATGTAACTATCATTCTTTTTTAAAATGGTGCTTTTTGTGTTCAGTTCAATTTATTCAATAAAATATCAGAAATAACTTCCTTTCAGTTTTTTAAATTCAACGAGCAATTAGTTGTCTTTTAGCAGAATACTGAAAGCAGCAGAAAAGCAGAACTGATATCATTATCACAATATTCAACAACGTTATCGCACATTGCCTATTTTCCTCATATCGTGCAGCCCTAACTCAAATACATCATTAATACATTCATTTTGAGACATTCTAATTAAGTACATGAGAATTTACAGTATGAAGAAATTAAACCATTGCTCAGAGCACTGGTTTTTTTGAGACAAGAGTTTTTCAGTAAAGCTGGGGAGAAATAACTTTCAACATGTATGTCCTCATAACTGAAGTGAAAAGAGAAACAAACGCAGGATGGGGGAGGCAGGACATGTAGAAGCATAGCTTTTTTCTTTACCAATAACAAAGGGCTCCATGGTCTCTATACTTAGCCAAACACAAGCGGCTCTGTCGGACAAACATAACCATGACTGTGCCTTTGTTAGCGGTGCTGAACCAAAAACCATAATTTCACAGTCCAGCATCCAAAATGCGAAAGGTAGCAACCACACATTTCAACAGCTCAAAATACGTACATCCATTTCACCCGTGTATTTTGACAGTGCCAGAAAAACAACAACCAATGCTTCGTCCATTTGGACACTAACTTCCTCATGAACAACAATATAATCATTTTTCCATTTCTGCCTTCTGTGTGCACATGTATGTACAGGAATGTGAATTTAAGTGTGTGTGTGTGTGTGTGTGTGTGTGTGTGTGTGTGTGTGTGTGTGTGTGTGTGTGTGTGTGTGCACAGACACAGGCAGGGAAACAGTGAGCAGCAGTGCTACAGTAACCTTTGCAATAATCAGTTCTGTCTGATGGGCCTCTTTAATTAACCTTGTAGGAAATTAATCCCAGTGTTAAATGGACAAGAAAAAGATGTTTGATTACCACCGCGAGCCAACTGGGACTTCTCCCTCTGTCTAATTGCCCAGGAAGAGAGAACAAGAGAAAAAGTAGCAAGAATGAGAAACGGAGAAACAGATAGGGAGAGAGAGGCGAGAGGCGAGAGGCGAGAGCGGAGCGCCTCGAATCCTGTGGTGTCATTAGCGTCTGTGTGAATGTCAGTTAGTCCCTGGAGCACTGATAAGGCTTCAGCAAGAAGAGAGAGCAGAGAGAGAAAAAGACAGGACAGAGAAGAGAAGGACGTTGAGGAAAAAGAAGGAAACATTTTGTTACACTGAGTGGGACAAAATACTTTACATAATGTGCAGAAATCCCTGAGTAGTTACTGCGGAATAAGTAAGGAACTAACTGTGAGGCGAGAATAGTTCCTGAATAAGAGTGCTTCAAACTAGCTGTTGTGCAACATGTCGTCTGCAGGCAAATGTGTTTATACCAGATGTATAATAAAACCTGGATGCAGCGATGGAGGAGGAGCTCCGTTCATTCCTATGAAAGCTGCTCAGTGACGCATGAAGCCAAAAAAACTGCAGCCTCGAAAAATCCCCGGATGAACGACACTACTTCCGCCGTACTTCCGCATCACGGGGCCCATAAAGCAGGCGTATAGAGACTCCCACTGACGGAGCCGGCTACATCCGGTTTAGAGCTCCGGCTAACTTGAAATGGGAATTAAAGGTCCAGTGTGTAGTATTTAGCTGTCTGACTTGGCAAAAATGGAATATAATATTCATTAGTATTTTTTTAATTAGTATATAATCCCATCAAAATAAGAAGCATTGTGTTTTTATGACCTTAGAATGAGCT
>JAOVVB010231989.1:0-10387 GCA_028570985.1 Heterobranchus longifilis
TGCTAGGAATCCTGGTTACTGGCTTTTATGTGGATGTTACTTTGGCACATACTGTACCACCTGTCTAAACACTGGTGCACATCCAGTTCACTCAGCCTGCCTACAGGTATTTTTCAGCAGGATAATGGTCACTGACACACTGCAAAAGCCATTTAGACACTGTTTGAACATGTCATAGTGTTTAAGGTGTTGACTTGGAGTCGGAATTCTGAATTCTCCAAATCTCAATCAGATTGAGCATCTGTGAATGTGCTGGATGAACAAGTCTGATCCATGTAGACCCTGTCTTGCAATTTACAGGACTTAAAGGATCTGCTGCTAACACCTACAGAGATCTTATGCACATGATCATGATCTTATAATCTTAAGTCGATGCCACGACTGGTCAGGTCAGTTTTGGCAGCACAAGGAGTACCAACACAATATTAGGTGGGTGGTTTTTAAATGTTACAAAACGTAGCAAAAAATAGAACAAGACAAAGCAGATTGGCTGCATTGGGACAGGGATCCTCCAAGACCCATGAGACACAACAAAAGAGTTACAGGAGCTATTTTTACTTTCTAGATAAAGCTTCTTGGACAAAGAAAGAGCATGTTTGTTAATATGAGAGGGTATAAGGTGCTCATGGGACCCTGCATGACGCATTTACTGCTTTCATTCATACTTCATCAGTATCTGTTATTCCTTGGTCATGGCCAGAGTGGTCAGAATTTTTTTCTTATCTTCACCCATAGACCCCACAAGTTTGGCAGAAATATATTGCGGTCAGGAAAAGATCACAACTATATAACTTTAGATGTCCAAGAGGAATCCACAGGAGATGTGTGTGTGTGTGTGTGTGTGTGTGTGTGTGTGTGTGTGGTACTGTGAAAAAGCAAATAACTGCTATAAGGATGTCTTCAAACAAAAGGTTAAACATTCAAAATAATACTATAAAAATCAGTAAACAGTAATTAATTAAACAAAGTCAATAATTGGTATGACGACCCTCTTCGATGCTCTTCATAAAGAACTTTTACAAACCGTCCTGCACAACCTGCCACAGTCCCTGCAAAACCAAGAAGCTTACTTTCATTTTTGTCTAAATTTTTTTGTTTACATTGTATGCTGCTTTATTTCCTGGCCTACAGTTATTTCCTTGTAAGATACTTTTTTAACTAAAACTTTTTTTCTAAAGTTTGAAAATCAGATGTTTTTGGACTACCAAGTGTGACTACCATTTGGCTTCAAACCAGCGTCAACACTTGGACTAAGTCAAGGATTTTGTAGGAACGGACTCAGGTGTATGATTAACCAATTATACCAAGTAGGTGCTAATGATCATCAATTTCATATGTTGGCTGGAATAGTCATTAACTGTCAGAGTCATTAACTGAAACAGAAACAACTGTGGAGGAGGCTTAAAACTGGGTGAGGAACAGCCAAACACTACTAAGGTGAGGTTGTGGGTTCATGTCACAGGACGTACACCATGGCAAGACAACAAGCACAACAAGATACAAGGTCACATACTGCATCAGCAACAGGCAACAATTTCACCAACTGGTTGACCAAGGAAACTTAATGCCGCAGATGAAACACATCATGCTTAGTTCCCCTCAACATTGTCATTAGCACAGAACTGCCAGAAACCAGACGGACTCAGGTACACCAGAGAAGTTTGGCCAGAAACTGTGGCTTCATGAAAGAATTGTGGCCCAAAAGCCAAAAATCCGATGTGAAAACAAGGTTAAGTGACTCAACTATGTACAAAAACATAGGAACTGGGGTGCAGAGAAATTGCAGGAGGTGCTCTTGACTGATGAGTCAAAATTTGAAATATATCGTTGCAGCAGGAGGCAGGTTGTTTGCGGAAGATCTGGAACAATAATGAGTGTCTGCAAACAACAGTCACTGATGATGGAGGTTCCTTGCAAGTTTGGGGCTGCATTTCTGTAAATAGAGTTGGAGATTTGGTCAGGATTAATGGTGTCCCCAATGCTGAGAAACACTGCAAATACTAATCCATCATGCATGACCATCAGGAAAACATCTGATTAACCCCAAATTTATACTTTCAAAGGACAATGACCCAAACATATAGCCAATGTCATTAAGAACTATCTTCAGCATAGAGAAGATCAAGGAGTCCTGGAAGTGATGGTTTGGCCCCCACAGAGCCCTGATCGTAACCAGTCAGTTTTGACAGACGTTTTGCATTCTAGAACAATAACAAACTTTTTCAAAACTATTACACATATGAAATAACACATATGAAATTAGATAATTAAGTAACAACAACAAAAACAATTAGTTGTTATTTTAAGACACAAGGGTCAGATGTTCTGGAATAGTTATAATAATAGTAATGTCAAGTGCATTTACAAAACCCATCAAGCACCATGACGAAACTGGCTCTCATGAGACCATCCCAGGAAAGCAAGACCAAAACTTACCTCTGCTACAGAGGAGAACTTCATTTAGAGTTACCAGCCTCAACAATCACCAGTTAACAGCATCTCAGATTAGAGCCTTTATGAAGGCCTTACAGAATATATGTAGCAGATACATCTCAAAAGAGTAAGATGTTTAAAGGAGTGTTTATAGTGTTTAAAGGAGGTTATTATTGCAGTAATGTAAGTGTAGTGTAGCATGTTTCCTGTGAACTGAAATGAACTTTTTCTTACTTTTGCTGGTAACCAGAATTTTCTTTCTTTTGGTGTAATGAAAGAAACATATTTCAGAAAACTTTGACAACACTCCCACTCTTTTTTGCACATTCGTAATGTCTCATGTTAAATGGAAGTTTTTTAGCTTTTAGTTTCAGTTCTTGCCACAGGATCTATATCAGGTTCACATCAGGACTTAGCTCATGCCAAAGCTTTGATTTGGTTTCTTTGCAGACTGATAACACGTACATATATTTCCTTAAGAACTGTCTGGTACAGGACAAAACTCAAAAGTGAAAAATTAGTCCATGTTAAATGAACCTGAGTAATTATAAATTAAGCTAAACTTTCATGTTGTTCCACTGCATTGAACATTTGCTCGCCAAAGGTCTTGGTATAAATTGCTTATACAAATCACCACCAAAATGAGAGGACAGCATAGTTTCATACAATGATCTAAAGAGAGAGAGAATAATCTTCTTCGTTCATATTATGATCACATATCAGTTATCAAAAAGCAAGTGCACAATAAGATTCTTGAACAAAAACCAGAACCATGTCAGCAGAGGCACAGTTTGTCAACAGGCAAGGCAGCAACTGTTCGGGTCCCATGAGGGGTGATGAATGTATTTTTAATTTCTAAGATACTGGTGATGAATGTTGGTTGGAGAGACTCCCTGCAAATTTTTGCCTTGGGCCCCAATAGACTCTAGAATCACCTCTCATATTTGATGCAATAGAAAACCTAATTGTCTAAAAGTTTTTTGCATTGTACTTATAAAACACATGAAGGAGTGCCAGAGCTAGAAAGAGGTTTCTATTTACACGGTGCGATGTGGAAAGGTTTGGGCTCTGTGGCCCAGCTACTTGGGAGATTTGTCACCCACCATGCCCCTTAATTCAACAACTGGAAAAAAAGGAGATGTACCTAACATTTTTATAGACCCCATTCTTAGTCTTTTCGGAATAAAAAAAAAATAAAGTAAAGATCAAATTTGTACCAATATGTAAGAAATATTTTCCCAATTGTAATTTTTTTTTTCTTTATTCTTCTTTCATTACATTTATCTGAATTAATTTGTCCTTTCATTATATTAATCTGAATTATTAATGTTTTGGAAATTCAGACAGTTTTAATTATTCATCATATTCATCATAAATCATGATCCATTCAGGATGGCTTTTTTATATTCATTATAAATATATTTCCTGTTCATGGTTCAGTAACTGCATATACCCTGTTAATGTTCACTCAACAAGTTTGAGGTTTGTTACACTCATCTTCTGGAATATTCCCCATGACATGCAGTTAACCCACACAGCACAAACGTTGTCTGACCCACTTGATGAGAATTGAGCTTACTGTACATAAGTAACCTTCTTCTATGCAATGCAGACAGGGATTATGGCTCCCTCACTACATTAACGTACTGTAACATCTACAGATTTGTCCAGGAAGGTTCTCTGTGGTTAACAAAAGTTAGGGTGAAGCACAGCTATTTATTACATTTAATAAATGGCAACAGGCAACAGTGTGTAGATTGTAGCTCAAAAACGATAACTGCATTGTGCTTCACATAAATATGCGCTCATATTCGTATGTGCTTTCCAGCAACAGCCTCGAATAGGCCTCATAGGCACTCCTCATAGCTGTGCATGCTTTTAAAACAAGATTATGATTAGCCTGCCTAGTCTGTCCTTTATTTAAGGTTTAGTTATATAGAATAGTAAAAGCTTACTAAAAAGTTAGGATGTTTTCTGCTTGAACATGCTGTGCGGCATGACAGCATTTTTGTGCACAGCATTACAATAAATAAGGTATCTCTAGCATTATATTGTTGCAAGGCAAGAACAATGTTCAAGTTTGTGAGAGTGTTCAGATACACAGATACAAATCACTGTTATCAGGATGTAACGTTATGGATATTATACAGGTGGTCCAGTGGCCCACCCTGTATATAACCGCACATGCTGGATGATGTGGCTGGTATGTTAAAACTTCCCAGGTTGTAGAGGGAACACATAGTTTATCATATGAAGATTTTATATAAAAAATCTAAGAATGCAGAATACATATTGCTCAATACATATTGCGTTTGCTCAATACATCTTGTTTGTTTATATATTATTAGTTCAATAAATGTTGCTTATTTTTTACCTCATTCTGTTTTGGTCTATTTATTCACTGATGGATGGAGCAAGCTGTTTTATACAGTAGGAGTGAGCATTGTAATGGAAGGTGTTACTATGTTTCATCAGAAAATGGCTCACACAACAGGTAGGAGGGCCCCTTAGCACAATATCAATTATCCTATAATATTATATATTATCGAGTGTCCTAGGAAATTTAGGTCTGGTGTTACATTCCTGTTCCTAGGACCCAGGGGAGCATGAGCAGAAATTCAGCCAAACAGGTTTTTTCCCCTCGCTGTTGCTATGTGGATACCAAATGCTACAGACTTTTTAAAAGGTTTTATTTGACACGCTCAGAACTTGGCCTGCAGACTCCTGCCATCTAACTAAATGATGATGAATTCAAGATTGATTAACCAAATGTGGGTTTTTGGTGCAGTGTTAGTGTTTTTGTTTCGTTTTGTATTTCAAGAGATCAATGCATCACTATGCCAGCATCAGAAACATCAAACCTATTTAGCATAAAGAAAATAAATTAAGCATGTCACTTGAGTTATTGTAATGTTACAAAGGCAAAAAGGAGTTTCTGATGGGAAATGTGTCAAGGATGGAAATCTATGGATTTTTTTTTGATCTATTAAACTTTAGAGATTGATGTGGGTGAGCTTCCTTGAAGATCAACTGTTTCTGGAAGAAATTTTCAATTGTTTCGTGGTTAAGTAGCTCATGTTATGAGGTGTCCTTAGATTTTTCCCCCTTACTTCAGAGTATAACCAGAGCTGTAGTGCTATGTTTTTGTACCAGAGCACACCTATGATGGGATCATGATAACTGGCCCAGGACTCGTAACATACATTTTTCATTGCTATTACAATCAGGTTTAAAACGTAAATTATCATATTGCTGCCTCCTTATTTTCATTAGTTGGATAGTGCTGGTTTTACTGCAAGTGAAGCCATGATTTCACATCAGTATCAAATCAAAGTGATTGCAGTTTTAGGCTATCAGCTCCTGGCATTACAGTATAACAACTGAGAATTTGATTATGTATCACAAGTGACTAAAACATGTTTGACATTAGTGAAAAGGACACCAGTAAATAGTTGTCACTAGTTACTAATACTATGCATACATCTCAGGAATCTTTTGTGGAGCTCACTTTTCATTACCAAGTGTTATCATGTAATACAGTAGAATTCAGAAAGATGGCAGCCTTCCTGAAAGTTTTGCTGCCGCCATTAGTAACCTTTTCACTAGCCTTTGCACTTGCACTATTCTACCACAGAAGCTTGTGTCTTTTGCTATTAAACGCAAGCCAGTTACTCAAGGGTGTACACTGGTCTACAAAAGTATTACAACAACATATGCCATGTATTATAGTTCTGCCCATGTACAAAACGATTAGAATCAGTTGGTTTACTTAATGGATAGAACTAATATGTTGCAGGACTTTGTGAAGCCGGGGTGTCCACCTCTGCACAAAAATGGCTCAAATTAGGAAATTCTAAGTGAGCTGTGAACTTCTGTGGTAAATCTTTGTACATGATCTTCAGGAAGCAATCAAGAAAGGCATGGGTTAAGCGAGTGACACTAGGTAACTCTAGGTAAAATAAGTCTTTTTGACTTTATGTCCAGCCAGATCCAGCAGGTTTTGAAGGACTAAATTAAAGGACTTAATACTAAATATTGATTGCTGTATAGCAAGTTCAAATTATTATTCTTATTATCTTGATAATCATAAAAAATGTAAATAAAAAAAATTGATAATGTAATTAAAGCATTGAATTTCAATTTTGTCTCAATACTTTTGGCCACCACTGTACATAGGAGAGTATGAAGGAATCTGTCATCCAGGGTGGAATTTTAGTTATTACAGTTTCATGTGAACTGCCTATGTACTGCACAGAAAAAATACATAACCCTAGTGGCATTAAAGTTAAAGACAGTAAAATCAATAGTGTCCTCAACATCATATGAAGAAAATGTGCAGTGCAGTCATAGAAAACAGATAGTGACTGGATTGTAGTTGGTTTAGAATGTTCTGCAGGTAGAAACTAGGATGCCGTGGTGCCATCTGGCTAAAGGTAGTCTAGTATTCATGTGCTGGGTAATTGTGGTCTGTGGTGATTTAGTTAAAAAGCAGTTTCTAGAAAATGTCCTATAAGGTTGGGAGGTTTGCTGACAATAAGGAGTTCATTTATCCTCATGACTTTCTGGAGAACCTTGTGGTGGCCAAGGGAAGAACTGAGCTAACTGAACTAAGCCAGACAGTTACCCAGTCAAAATGCTTCGTATGGTGCATCTGTAAATGTTAAGTATGCTAAACAGAGTTGCTAAAAAACCCCAAAATGGTATCATTTTTAAGGGATCATTAAGAGCCTAGTTATAAAATTGTGAACATGCAAAATTGGACTCATATAATTTAAGAATGGTCAGGACTGCCATTAATGTTTTTTCTTTGAAATTTAAAAAAGTAACTACTTGACTCATGGTGCAAAGTTGGTCATTCAGAATTCACAGATTTATATGGATTGAGCTTATGTATCTACCTAACTTGATACCCATCACTACAAAAAAAATTGTAGTGCCAGTGTTTACTGTGCCTTTACCATTTCTTGACAAGCTTTTTTAAAATTTATTTATTATGTTTTAAGCAAAATTATCTGGCTGTGCTGACCACTTGCTGATTTCAGACTAACACAGCAGTGAGCTGACATTGGCGAAGGTTTACAAAATGACTAAAAGAAAAGGCCCATGGAAACGGCAACAAGAACTGAACCATAATGCATTTTTGAAGCCAGTGGCTTAGCTTGTTTTCCCTGACTTCATCTACAAATTAATCCACCAAATACTATTTAGTCATGGCTACAGACAATAAGTGCAGTTAACAGTGAGACTGGTGAAAACATACTACTTTCTACTTTTTTTTAATTGGGAGACATTTTCAACATTACACATTGCAATAATTGTGAATTTATTTTCCTCATATAACCTAGCTTGTTTGGAGGTTGGGATCAGAGAAAAGGTCAGCCATGGTACAGCAGCCTTGGAGGAGAGAAGTGAATTGCAACCAAGTGAATTATGATTAGATCGATCAGCCATATTATTATGTAAAACTTTATGCCCAATATTGTATAGATTGTATAGATATGGTGTCTGGCACCAGGCCGTTAACGGTGGATACTTAAAGGTGCTGATGGTTGTGACCTCCGTGGATCGGACTTGTTTGCGTGATATAGTAGACTGGGATTTGGGGGGCTTGCAAGCTTGGTTGGCAGCCTTTGCCCCGTCTGTGTTCTGGTGCCTTTCTATCATGGCCAATATTTTATTGTGCTGTATTGGCTATTCTGTGGGATCGGACCAGACAGGCTAGCCTTTGGTCCCCGTGGCCAGAGATGAACCTTGGTTGGCCATGATCCTGCCCACACACACACACAAACACACACACATTTAGGAACCTCTATGGTCCAACTAGAGACCAATGAGGCCAACGGTGACCAATTTTTATGACCATGGTAGGATATCTGGTCAACATTTGCACACTCATAGTGCAGACAATTTGAGAACACCAATTAGCCTAATCTGCATGTCTGTGGACTGTGAGAGGAAACCGGAATACTCGGAAGAAACCCACCAAGAACATGCACACAGCCCCCAAGGCGGGAATCAAACTGTCCACCCTGGAGGTGCAAGGTATGTGTTGTGCAAAGGAGGATGACTTTAAACAGGGTCATAGTACCAAATGAATCACTTTGGCCCTACAGTCATTCATTGACAAGAACCTTAAAGACTTTGTCTCAATTAAATCTGAGGCACTGATTCATATGATAGTGCCTCCAGGTGCCTTTCCTGATGCAAATGCAGAAATATGAGTATCACGAGACCTCCAGCAAGCTGTGAAGCAAGAAGTGAGGCATCAAGAATACAGTTGCCTCAAAGGCAAAACATGAGTCACATCTTCAGTTTTTATTGCAAATTGTTAAGCCGATTCATACAGATGGGGACAGCTGCAGATTCATTTGAATTCACCTCATTATTTATGTGGATGTAGATTTAGATCACTAATAAGCAAGTCAGATGTTTAATAAACAAAGACAAAAGTGACAAAGACTCATTGAGATGTGCAAAGATTTTAGCCGGAACATTAAAAACCGGAATCACCCGCTTTTAGGTTAGATTAGCTGTAAATAATAGATAATTTGCATGCATTTTTAACATATTTTCTGGTTGATTTATATTTAAAAACAAAGAACAGTATGTAAACAGCAAAGCAAACTATTTACAGTTTCAAGGTGCTGTAACATTAATAAGCCGGTGCTCTGATCACAGCTTGCTGTATAAGAACATTACATATTAGTACATATTTCACCAAACTGTACTAAACCGTATAAACACATTTTTTTTCTACTTTTAACACTGAACCAGGTATACCTCTCTTTCAAACATGTCCAAGTGAAGGTTTCTGCTATACAGATAGCCATCCTTTGACTTGTAAGGATAATTTATATGGTCACTCACTGACTATAATACAGTCACACATTTAGTCTTGACTTCATGTTTAGATTGGAGAAATCTGATTAAAAATAAAAAATAAAAGGAGTTGTACAGTTTGTACTATTAATACATACTTCATTCTTCGCATGTTTTTAGAATGCCAAGTATCTCCAGTCTCTGACCGTAAATAGTGCCAACAACTGAACAGCTACCGTCCGCTCGAACTTACACCAGTCATTATGAAGTGCTTCAAGACACTGCTCCCGCAGCACATCAAAGCCAGTCTGCCACCCACTGTCAACCCACACCGGCTTACCTACAGAGGTCTACAGAAGACACCATTGCCATTTCTATTCACACTGCACTGACCCACCTTGAACACCAGAGGAGCTATGTGAGGATGCGTAACTTACCAATGACGAGGACCTCCTCAGCGCTCCACAGCGCTCTGATGTGCATACAAACACATGATGTAAATAGCAATCTAAAAAAAAAATAAAAGTATAGAGTATAGTGGCATTGGGGCAGTGGTGGCTCAGTCAGTTAAGGTTGTGGGTTACTAGATTACTGATTGGAAGGTCACAAGTTCATGAGGTTCCACCAGGTTTCCAAGGTTGAGCCCTTAAGCAAGGCCCTTAACCCTGTCTGCTGTAACCTGGCTGACCACTGGTTCTGACCCCATCTTCCTAAGTGGAGTATGCAAAACAATTATTTTACTGTACTGATAAATAATAAAACTATATTTTAAAAAAACCCACTTCAAGACTTCTTCTAATTTACACTCAACCCAGCCTAATAAGGCTTAGTAATACAAGTAAATGTGGTAAGGGAGGGAAATGACCAATCTGTGCTGGATTACAGGCTTCCATGAATGAAAGCAATATACTGTATTAAAGCTAATTTAGACAAAGAGGTCTATTCAGAAAGTTCTGCAAGCCTTTATTTTTGTTAGTTACACCACAGCTGTGACTGTCTCCCTCTGGTGGAAATAAGCTGCATTGCTTTCAGTTTGGTTTTGAACTTTTCTGCACGCGCTCACACACATAGAAAGAGAAAGAGAGATTGAGAGAGAATAAAATAGTATTATTATTGTAAATTGTATAATTAAAAC
>JAOVVB010232000.1:0-10387 GCA_028570985.1 Heterobranchus longifilis
CACACACACACACACACACACACACACACACACACACACACACACACACACACATATATATATATGGAGCCAATATTCAGAGAAACAAGCCATTTCCACATGCTCCCTGATAGAAATCTGGGGGGGTAACACTCACACTGTGCAAAAACATGTGCTGAAAAATCTTCTACTAGTGAGGTAGATCATGAATTCTTTACAGGCTGTATAGTACACCATCCTGACCGCACCCTTAATTTTTACTAAGCTGTCAATGCTTTTCTACGTCCTGCATCTGCCCTGCCAGTTGTCAATGAATATCAATCACTGATAGAGAATAGCTGCATATAAATGTAATTCGTAGGAAACAGGGTTGCATCATCCTTACCCATTTTCTCAGCTCCTGTTTTGCCCTTTGGTCTCTGCACAAAACTTCATTATTTTTGGTTTCCACCATCCCACTATACACCCCACTCCCTTTTCTTATTCTCAGTCTCTTTCTCTGCTCTTTTTGCAAATTGCTCTGGTTAAAGAGTAGTTTGTGATCTAATCTGGGCCCTCTACTGCCTGACAACGAACCACATTCTCTATTCTACCACCCTCACGTTCCCTGTCACCCTGTGCCTTTACCCCTCCCTTACTCTTACTACTCTCTTCACAGGTCTCATCATTCTTTTCCCTCATCCAGTATACTTTTTTTTCCTCACACGTCTCACGCTTTCCCATCAGCCAGTTCTGTTTGTGATTTCCTCTATTTTTATTGCCTGGCTGAAACATGTCCTGCCTATATGGAAGCTGCATTTTACATATAAACAGATGATTTATAATGTCTATTAGCGAGAAGACAGTAAGTCTCAAGGAAGAACAGTGGGTGTTTCATTGACTGCCAGGGCTGACGACACTGTCTCATTGTTTTGTGTTTGTTGTTAATTTAGTTTGGCATCTTCACGGGTAGAAAATTGGAAAATGTTTGGGTTCTGTGCTTCAGTGGACACAATAAATGGTGTATCCTCACACACAAGCAGATGCAGTCAAACATGAACCTTACCACCCCTTCCTATAACCCCCCTCCCCCCTTTGCACAAAACATTCAAGCATTTTTTACGCTTTGGCATGAAAGTGGCCATGGCATTCACAATCTCATTTTGCTCACCCCCACTGCACTTGCTCACTGATGTGGACAAGAAAATGATCAAATAGCAAAAATGGATGGATAATCAGATCTTGGGTAAATGCCTTCAAAACAATGGCTTCAACCTTCATGGCTATCCCCATGCAAGAAAAAAAACAAACAATGAAAAAGGCAAATGCCGTACAGTTTGCATTCCAGTGTGTGTTGAAAAATGGCATCAATACGCAACGGAGTCAGAAAAACATCATCACACAGCAAATACTGTACGAGTGAACACCAGATTTATGGGTACATTTTACTTCTCTCAACAAAAGCCTGGCCTGTGTTTTGAAACCAACCACATCATTTTGATACTCCTTGACAAGTAAAAACAAAGACAGTATTCATTTTAGCCGCAGTTGTCTTTTCTCAGAAGATTTGTCACGCACCGAGGTTTTATGGTATAATGTATTTCAAACTTTCGAGGCATAAAACAAAACTTCCTCCCAAAGCGCTCATCTTTCAACAGTTCTCACTGTACTTTTATTTGCACACAACAGAATAAAACATCCTCAGCCTTATTTTTATGATGTATCCCTCTTTGAAAAACAAAACAGGTGTGAATTCCAGACAACTAGCAGTGTTGATAAACTCCAACTGGCTACCGAGTATCTATCACTGTGAGGGCATTATGTTCGATGGGTCGACTTTAAAAGCCCACTATAAACTCCACACACTGAGCTGTCCGGACACTTGGCCCTAGCACTCACTCTCACTAACAGCCATCTCCTAGGCCCACTGTGAATGGTGGCTTTGCTACTTCAGCACTCATGCTGCTCTGACATTTCCACCTCTCCACCTGCGTGTCGTCCACTACCGTGCCAAATACAACCCCCGCCCCCCACTTCAACAGCAACCCTTCTAGAGATAAGGACATAGAGAGAGCTGAAGTGTTTATATATATATGTATGGTCTTTAAACTCATGTCATGATGCTATAACTTGTTCTGAGTTATGCCTGTGTGAGTGTGTGTGTCTGTCCTTCTTTAGGCATTTGTATTTGTGTGCAAGTCCATGCAAGAGCAGTCCTGTTCAATTCCCACCGTCAGTTGTGACAACCAGGAGGCAGCACAAGTGAGATGTTCAGGGCAATGTCACACTCACACCACTATGACATGCTGAAGTTTTTATCACTCCGTGCATGTACACAACAGCTCCTAAGCTACAATCCCTTACATAACAATTCTCAACAGTCTTGTGCTTCATTTAATAAACATCTTGTGTGGCAGCGCTGAAAATATCCTGCAGGCAATATCGTACGTTGACTGAATTTCCCTAAGTAGTTGTAGTTCTCGTATTCTCAAAGAAAAGAGAGCCGTTTTGGGTAGTGAGGGTGGTCATTAATTAGAACTGAACATCCTTTGGCGCTTTAAGTAAAATAAAAAACAAGACTGAATACCACACATTTTGGAATGGATTAAGATGTTGAATGAATCTAAATTAATTCACGCTGTCTCTAGCCGTCTTTGTAGTTGCTGGGGAAGGAGGGTTTACGAGATCTGATTGGTACCCCAACTTCTGTGTTAAAACAAACTAGGACGTGCATTTCAATAACCTCTGTTGCTCCCTGTTGCACAGAGGATGTTGTTGTTGCTCCACCCATTTGCTAGTTTTGCCCTTTTTTTTTTTACAAAACTTTTTCACTTTACTAAAGAACATAAACAAGACTTTTAGTTGGGTGTTTTCTTGTTTAACCATAAATAACTGGGTTTCTGTGTGAAAACTGTGAGTTTCTGTTGTGTATGCACTCAGTGAACAATGGCCCTTTTAGGACTCTGCTATTTTTGAGTGCTGACTGCAGTTTAATTTGAAAGTAATGATTAATGGTTGAGTAATGCTGATTATTTGAGGGTGTGAAGAAAACAATTGCCACAGGAAAATTGCACACGTATTCCTTACTAATTAACAGAAAGTTATTCATGCAAAGTCAAACTCTGAAAGTACTTTAAAGTGATCATGATCAAAAATCATGACTACTGTACATAAAATGAAGAGATTGGATAATGCAATCTCTGCAGAGGAAATTGGGCAAACATTTATGTAACTATAGAATTAGAAATAAAAAAATCAACATTCATTAACCACAATTTTGGCATTAGAAGACAAAAACCTACAGCCTGTAGTTTATTTGTCAGTAGGCTACAGGCAAAGCTGGGTGAAATATAAGAGATACAGATAGATCTGATCTCAGAAGAGAAAGAAAACTATCAGACACCGACACATTTCATGGACACAATGCACTTCAAAGAGTGATTAGGAAATGATAGTCACTACATAGATGAAATGGAGAATCAACAGCGTTGTGCTATGGTGAGATTGGTTTTATCCATTTGCATGGTGCTTGAAAAGAGAAATCCATCCAGGAGTTCAACAGAAAAGTGCCCCTGATTGAGTTCTGTAATTTGGGGGCAGAGACGATGTTGGGCTCTGATTGCCGGGAGGCAGGAGACAAAAGAGTGAGGGGAGGAAATGAAGAGATGGAAGAACGAGGGCTGATTTTGTACAAGTGATTGGGCTTGGTCCCGGGGCTGTCAGCCTATTTCATCTCAGCGAAGATACTGATGACTGACTGATGAGCAGAACTTTTGAAATGAAAAAGGGGAAAGAAATTTGGGTAGCAAAGGCTACGAGTGTGGACATGATGACAGACATTCAGTAGATTCTGAAAATATTATAGAAACCATTGCATACAATGGCAGTGATATCCAAACTCATTTAAGTGATCTGGTAAACAAGCTATGAAATAAGAGCTATGAAAAAGACGGCTTTACAATGTGTACAGCATATGACACCAATGCTGTGTGCTTGAGTTGTTTGATGTAGTTGCATGTCTTGTTCATTTAAATACCACATTTTATTTTCCAGTGAAGGAATTCACAAGTATGGTATTTGATAGCAATTTCATAGATATTAATTTCCAACAAACTGGTGAATTGTTACTTTTTAATAACATACATTATTTAGTCACAAATTTAGCTTTCAGGCTTGTTTTTTTCTTGAGAACAAAATCTGCCAATGTGAAATTTTCATTTAACAGTTTAATCATTTTCTAGAAATGAGCATCAATATCTTGAAATGAGACAAGATAGATAGATAGATAAGGCAGATCAATGTGCTTGTACCGCAAAAAAGGCATAATTCTAGAAGAATACATGCTGATTTATCAGAAACGGGAATTTATCTTTATTTCTTCTTTTTGTTGTTGTTTTAAGTCAATGCAGTTTTTGAAACTAGATAATAAACAAACTGACTTGATATGATGGGGATGGGGATATTGGTCCCACACTGCCCACATGCAAACACAGATAGCAACAACTGCACAGCTGTCATGTCTTTTTGCCAGTATTTTATTATCCTTTCCATCTGTGTCATTCTGTTTTTAGCTCTCTGAGGGGTGCGGTGGCCGAGGCCCTCTGTGATTGCATCAGATTTTAATATCTGTCTGGTGTTTGTTTTCATGGACAGAACACAATGAGTGAGAGAAGGAGGATATTAGAATGTGCTGAGAAGGGAAGCATCTGTCCCATTTGCCACCCATATAACAGCACCCAGTTCCCGTAACGAACGACACATTGGACACGCACGCTCCAAGAATTCCCCAAATTCCTCTATTGAAAGTAAGTGAGACTGCGTGTGTGTGTGTGTGTGTGTGTGTGTGTGTGTGTGTGAGCAGAAGGGACTTTTTTTAAGGTTTTAGGAGAGAAATGAGATGACAGGCACCAGAGTTGATGCTCTGTGTATCAGAAAACACAATGGCAGAGTAATAATGGTGATACATCACAGTCACGCTGTGTACCAGAGTAGCTGGTGACCCACAGAGTGTTATAATGTCAATAACTTTTCACTGAAATACCCACAATGCTGCATGGTAATGTATTAAGATGCCTAGATAATGTTGCTAACAACATGCCATATAGGTAACAGTGCTGTGTTCGTGCTGAATTCAATAGCTCTCACTCTGGTATAGTGGGGAAAAAAACCCTGGCCTGTTTCTATTTCTTTAAACCAATCACAATCGTCTTGGGCGGTGCTACACCCCGGCTGCAGCGAAGGGACTTTGAGAACCACACGAAGGGGAGGAGGGACTTCCTCTGGCCGGGGTCTCCTCCCAGCGGAAGTATCAGGTTTTATACCGACACTGCTTACATAGCAACCCAGACTAATATCGGCCTGGTATCGGTGTCGGTATCGGTATCGGTATCTGTATCAGTGCATCCCTAGTGCTGATGCCCTTATGATATTGATTGTCACATTTAATAGATAGATAAGATCATGGGTGTCGTTTTGTGTTGAAAAGTGGTGGGGACATAATGGCTCAGATGAAAAAAAAAATGGTTTAAATGGTCTTCAACATAGGCGATTTTAGACAATGTAATGGGGGGATTGGTATGAAGTCAGACTAGATAATTACGGCGAGAAAAAAAATTGCATAACGGCGCATCAAAAGGGCATAGCCTCGGCTACTACAGGCTACTGCACAGTCGACAAGACGAAAAAACTGTCTGCATAATAATCTGCATAAAACGCACAACGACATTGTGGACATTTAAGTCACATGACTGATGTTTAATCCAATGGTTTCATCTGTTTTATACTTAATGTAAGGACATTCACAGTTAAAAAGTGGTGGGGACAAAATTGGCCATTTCAAAAAGTGGTGGGGACATGACCCCAGGGTCCCCAGCCTAAATGACACCTATGGATAAGATCATCATAATGAATTTGATGAAAAACAGATTTATTCTAGGAAAAATATTGATAGAAGAATAGAATTGTGTGTGCATTACATAAGGCATGATTTCCAATTGTTGCTGCCGCCTGAAGGTATTTTATCTCCGGAATAGCAATTTTCATGAAGAGGTCAATGGGTTTATCAGCGCACAGACGGCCATGTTATCTTTCAGCTGAATTGAAAATATCACTTAAATTGGACTTACAAGGTTTCACGTTGTCGCAGCAACATGTTTGTTGACCCAACAGTTGTCCATCATCAACATTTCCCACGTTCTTCCTCCATCACCCGTCCTGTCAGTGTCTGGGACAATGAATCCCCCCTCCTCTCTCACCACCCAGTTTTCAGTTTTCCACTCAGATGCACAAACAGCTTGCTCCACTCTCACACTTATTCTGTTTTTGGACCAAGTCACTTGATGAGCAACAGTTTACCCGCCTCTCCACGGAGTATCCCCATCTAACCTCTCTAACCGAGTGTGTGTGTGTGTGTGTGTGTGTGTGTGTGTGTGTGGACACAGTTGCCATGGTGACAGTGTGGTGGATGGTGAGACGGCAGGGAGTTGGTAGGCTGTTGAGACAGATTTGCGGGTGAGTGCGGGGCTGAGTGGCAGCATGGTGCTGTGTGGTGTTGTGGCGGCGGCGGGAGCTGTAGCGATGGTGGTGGTGGTGGTGGTGGTGGTGGTGGTGGCGGCGGCGGTGGAGGGAACAGCTGGGCTGGCGGCGCGGCAACCATCACTTCAAAAGAGCTCATTTAAAACATTTGGGAGAAGAATTAGTAGAGCTCCCCCGCACTTCTCACTGAATGAAACAAGGCTGCAAAATCTCTGACACATTTGAGGACTCAAACACAAACACACACAAAGACCTAAACAAATAAACACATTCACACATTTCTCACAGAAATTTTTTTTTTTACACATGCACACAAACATGGCACACATGCATTGCACACACACAGACAATCGCACACATTTCCCCACACCCCTGCTGTGACACATAATTAATATGCAAAGACACATATCCTGTATCCACAACAACTGGCGGTAATATCAACAGTGTTTCTGTCAGCTTTTGGGTGGGTGGTGACCAGCTTTGCCTATCACTGGGGGAGTAAGTACAGCCGCCTGAGGGAGTGTTTGTGTGTCTGTAGCTGTCCGTGTGTGCGTGTCTGAAAGAGAAAGGGTGGTGGTGGTGGGGAGGGGGTGCTAGTAGTAAGCTCACATAGAATATAGAGAACACCCGGGGGTGTCGTGGGGGTGGTTCATGAAAGTGGTACAAAAACATATCTACATATTCCAATCATCCCCTGAGAGTCAGAGATGAAAACTCTCCTGCTGTGAGAGTTGCTTTATGTGTGTGTGTGTGTGTGTGTGTGTTTCTACACACACACACTGCTCTGCCTCTGAACTTCATTGGCTGCAAAATGTATTTTTAGTCCACATGTGGGAGTAATGTGTTTGAATGAAACGAGTAAGTTGTTTCAGTCCCGCCGCAGTACACGTACACAGGTAATGACTAATTAGCAACAGCTATCAGAAAGCGAAGAGTTTCTAACCTTCTTAAAGTCGTTTGTATGAAAGAGTCACTGGCTGATTGCTCGCCATCTGTCTGAATGTTTGTTTGCATGTCTGACCAGACTCACAGCTAAGTCTTAGCTACAACGGATGCCAGGACCTGACAGATTGTTCTTTTTCTATGTTCATACTTAAAGTGGCAATCCTTAAGATTTCAGTCCTGGTTGTTGTATTTGAGTGAAAACAATGGATTTGTGCTCAGAGTTTAGAAGTCTGGAGTCTTGTTGTTGATACATGGGCTTCAGGTTTTCAGGATTGTGTGCACATGAATTTTTTTGTGTGTAGACAATGGAGAAAAACTGTAATACAGCATTTCTTCTGGAACATGTTTCCACAGACACCCAGGTTGCATCTGAAATTCCATACTAACACGCTGTTTAGTATGCTAAAAAAGTATGTGAGATTTTTTTAGTATGTCTGAAACCTTAGCCACTATGCCGGCATAAATATCCCACAATGCAATGCGGTAGTGACGACATAACAGATAATCGGACAGCGACCAAGGCAGCTCTGTAACATCAATAACGCTTCAATTTTGTTACCTGCGACCGTTTTCCAGAAAAAAGCATTATCTAGCGAGCTTGGCACGGGTTACCATGGTTACATGTCTCCAACTGGCATGGAGGCTCTCAGGAAGTGGCGTGGTAATTGCAGCTAAGTGCGTCCGAATAGATACATACTACGGTTTATTTACACAATATGTATGTTGAACGATAGTATAGATAATGAGTATATAGTGCATATTATGGGATTTCGGACGCAGTCCTAGTTCGTAATACTGCAAACATATGAATATTGCAATACTTTAAGCAGTGGACCATTGGCTCAATCATCATTGTGTTAGCTCCTTCGGCGATAGATGGTGACTTAACAGACATTTATTGAAATGAAAATCTTTGAAATTGCCACTTTAATCTCTCTTTCTTCTGTCTCTGTCCTCTCCCTCCTTTTTACCAACCCTGTCTGTGTTTCTGTCCTCTCTCATGCTCTCTCTAGGTGAGCGGCGCTTCAGTACAAAAGAATCAACAGTGATCTGACAGTGATGCTGTGTAGCAGCCTTCCCCTCTGTCTGCGCCCCCCGTTCTCCCGCGAGGCCCATGTGACCTAGCCTACACCCAAACACAGGGGGCCGCCCAGTGCCGCTGGAGCCCACCCATGAATCCCAGCCCCGACCGCGGCAAAGAGTGCCTCCCTCCCAAAAAGAGGGAGTCTCGCCAAGGATCGGCAGACCACCACATCCCTCTGGACGAGTTTAAACCCCCTGTGCCGCTCCGGAGTCGGTCCAGCGTGGGGGGAGGGGAGGGAGGCAGGGAGGCCAGCGACAGGGACCGAGCTCTGATTAACCCGAACCCCCATCTCCTACACACTCCTCCGCCCCTTCCTGCTCCGGCACCAGGCCTCCCCCTGCCCCTACCATGGCACCTGAGCTACTCTCCCTCTGTCTCTCTCCCCCTTTTCCCAGGGCAGGTCGGCGAGAGGAGGGGCTCAGGGTCTCCCGCGTGGAGAGATGATCCTCTCCCCTCACCCTTACCCCACCACTCCCGGTGGCTTAGAGGGGAAGGGCCCCTCTCCTTGCCACAATCCCCATCTTCCTCCTCCGCTTCCTCTTTCAAGACTCCCTTTCCAGCCGATTCTAGAGAGATATGGTCCTACATTAACAGTGGCCGGCGGGACAACAGCTCCTCTCTCTTCTCCCCGTCCTACTTGTTTAGCCACCACTCTCTCTACCCTCAAGATCCGAGCTTTGTCGAAGCCAGACACAGATACCTGGGCAAGAGACCCAATGGCCTGGACGGGCCGGGCAGCAGGACTGCCTCAACCTCCAGGCCTCTGCTCACGGGAGATTACGGGAACGATAGCAGCAGAACCAGGCTGGACATCAGTCCGCACAGCTCCCACACCAACGGTGGACGGAGACAGCAGGAGGATCTAACATCCCGTGTCCATTCTGGAGGGCCTTTTTTGTCAGACTCTCAAGCTCAGGAGGGCCCTGAGCCACATTCCTCGCTGCAGGACAGACATCCGCACGGGATAGTTAAGACCAGCTTACTCTCCACCAGTCCCCATTCCCTCGGACCAGTCCCCAGGGCAGGTAGAGGGGGGCTATTGGACCCCCTAGGGGTTACACCAGCTGAAGCCCAGATCTACTACTCCTTGGGATCGGTGTGCCACCCCAGCCCTCAGGTCCAGGCCTACCCGCTCTACAGCCCCTCAGGAACAGCTCTGTACAACCTGCACAGGGAGACCGGAGGACCCAGGCAGCACAATCTAAGGAACTCACCGCACTCACCCCTGGGTCTGCCTAACAGCCATGACAGGTCGCAAAGAGACCGGGACAGAGACCAAGAAAGAGACAAACTCCTACAAAGGGACAGGGAGCGAGGCAAAGAGAAAGAGAAGCACCTACAACACGACAAAGACCAAGAAAGAGACGGCGAGCGCGAGAGACGGCGGGACAGAGAAAGAGACAGCAGAGGGAGAGAGTCGTCTCCGTCTCATCTTCGCACCTCACCCCCGGCCCTTCACCCTTCATCTCCCCCTGCGCTCCTACCTCACTTCACCAAGGGTTCTCTGATTGAGTTGGCCAGCGGGCGGTTGAAGCGGGTGGAGGAGCTGCGGACCGAGGACTTCCTGAGGAGCGCGGATACCTCCCCCGAGTTCCACCTCAGCACCTGCACTGTGCTGCTGATTTCCCCCAGCGGTGCACAGGGCTTCAGCCACCTGCAGGTCCACCTCACAGACCGCAACACTCAGGTCAGCTTTCTCTCTACATGTATGCCCCAGTTTACACTAAGTAGCTGATATCTACATTAGAGCATAATCCGAAATAATTTAAAAGGGGACCTATTATGTTTGCCATATATCGTCGCTGTCGGGCAAAAACTTTGTATGTCCAAAACAGTTACTTTTCAGGAAATTAAAAAAGGCTAGTT